>WWET01004840.1:41914-74426 GCA_011038615.1 Limnodynastes dumerilii
CCCCCCCGATATGGGCTGGAGGGGGCTACGGGGACGGTCTACTGAGAGTTGGTGAAGGTTAGGGTTATACACGAGTTATAACAGGGACCTTTTGTCCATAGCTTAAGACAGATGTAGAGACGTGACGGGGATTTTTCCTCTTTGCATCGCCTCCCAAAAAATTCCATTATCCCGTCAATCCATCGGCTCGGATTCTTGATATTTGGACTACACGTCGCTTTGTCGTGTGAATTGCTCTAAAATAAAGGCGTTAGAAGAAGTCGGCGTTTCCGGGAAATTTTTTTAGGTGCGCAAATGCCCCGAAATTGTTTAATTTATACCGGTTTCCGTTTTTAATGATTTGTTTTACTTTAAAAACTAATTTTAGGGACGTATTCAGAGAACCGTCAGCGAAAGGTTTGCAATTATACGCACGGACGTTGCAAGGCAACACCCATGACACGCCCCTCAGACGGACGGGTTTTCCGTGACTTGCGAGCACCTCTAACTAGACATGCGCACTTATGTGCGTATAATACTTCCGTATGTGAGTATCTAACTAACCGTGCCCTCACAGTGCCCTCAAAGGGTCATTTAAATGCCTCCCAACGCCCATTTTCACGTATTATAACCACGCCCTTCCGTACGTATTTTCTCACGTGCGATTCACAAGTCTATGCCTAATGGACTTCCGTGCGTAAAATCAACGTAGATAGCGTAAATTTAGTTACTACGCATGCGCAGTTCATCAGACCGTAAAAATTCACGCAAAAAACGGTTTCCTGAATACGGACCTTATTCATCATTTTATTTTGCATTCATTCCTATTATCTGTTTACGCGTGTGACCGCGGATCAGGACCTCCCGCAATCCAGGAATAACGTCCACAGCCGGTGTTTATGTCGCCGCGGTTTAATCGCTTCAAGGCGTCCATTCTGTGTCTACTATCTGCATTCTCTTTTATTCTATTTACTCAGCCCTTAGCGTTTGATTCGCTGACGCCTTAATTGAGGTTTGTCTCACGGCGTTGACATTTTCCACCGGAGGAATGGGCGAGATGGCAACGAGCGTCATAAGGTTCATGAGGGATAATTAGTTAATTGGCTTCCTGCAACATTAAACGTCGGAGGGGTCGCTGTAGGAAGCTGTGTGTTCCTGGCCTGTTAGAGTGCCTGTAAAAGGCTTCTCGCCAGGTGGGCTGGCACTTAACGCAGTAAGTCCGTCTCATCCATCATCGGGAAGTCACGCTTTCTCTGGGATAAAGGCATTTGACCTCTAGGTCAGAGAATCCTTAACCTTGGGCCAATACACTTAGCTGATTATCCCACATGCCTGGAAGACTGAAGCCTAGTTTCCTGTTAGTCTCCTGCTACCTTGCAGATTGTAAGTTCTTGTGAGCAGGTCCCTCTATGCCCCCCTCCCCCCCCCCCCTTCTGAGACTTGAATTGTTTGGTATTTTTGGTATCTTTGTGCCATCACTTGCACAACCCTGTATGTTGTGTTCCATGTTCCAGTGTTCCATGTTCCCATGTTTCAGTGTTCTGTGTTCCAGTGTTCCATGTTCTGTGTTCCCATGTTCCTGTGTTCCCATGTTCCTGTGTTCCCATGTTCCAGTGTTTCCATGTTCCAGTGTTCCCATGTTCCAGTGTTTCCATGTTCCAGTGTTTCCATGTTCCAGTGTTCTGTGTTCCAGTGTTCCGTATTCTGTGTTCCAGTGTTCTGTGTTCCAGTGTTCTGTGTTCTGTGTTCCAGTGTTCTGTGTTCCAGTGTTCTGTGTTCCAGTGTTCCGTATTCTGTGTTCCAGTGTTCTGTGTTTCATGTTCTGTGTTCCAGTGTTCCGTGTTTCATGTTCTGTGTTCCAGTGTTCCGTATTCTGTGTTCCAGTGTTCTGTGTTCCCATGTTCCAGTTTTCTGTGTTCCAGTGTTCTGTGTTAAAGTGTTCCAGTGTTCCAATGTTCTGTGTTCCCATGTTCCAGTGTTCCCATGTTCCAGTGTTCCGTGTTCTGTGTTCCAGTGTTCCCATGTTCCAGTGTTCTGTGTTCCCATGTTCCAGTGTTCTGTGTTCCAGTGTTCCGTATTCTGTGTTCCAGTGTTCCGTATTCTGTGTTCCAGTGTTCTGTGTTCTGTGTTCCAGTGTTCTGTGTTCTGTGTTCCAGTGTTCCCAAGTTTCAGTGTTCTGTGTTCTAGTGTTCTGTATTCTGTGTTCCAGCATTCTGTGTTTTGTGTTCCCATGTTCCGTGTTCCAGTGTTCTGTGTTTCCATGGTCCGTGTTCTTGTATTACAGTGTACCTTGTTCCAATATTCTGTGTTTCAAGTTTCTGTGTTCCGTGTTCTGTGTTTCCATGTTCATGTGATATATGTGCTATGTTCCCGTGTTTTGTGTACCGTGTTCCAGTGTTCCTTGTTCCAGTGTTCTGTGTTCCAGCGCTCCGTGTTCCATTGTTTTGTGATCCGTGTTCTGTGCTCCATGTTCCAGCATTCTGTGTACAGTGTTCTGTGTTCTGTACGCATGATGGTCTGAACCATTGCCTCCACAATGGACCGGAGCCGATCAATGCTGCACGCCATGTGGATCATCTCTGGGGGTGGGCATAAGCCTCTGAAATATACAGCGGGGGCCTGGCTATACCTTTACGCACAATGCAGTATTCATCGCGGAAGGATTTCCGTGCGGGATACTTTAGGTAGGGTCCAGGTGGCGGATCCACAACGTAGGAGCGCAGAGGGGAGGATATAGAGATTACATATAGAGATTTGTCAACTGTGTCTAGCATACCAGGCCCTTATTGTTTGTTATTTCAAGGCTTTATTGCCTTGTAGTGGGAGGAGTCTTTGTAGTCTGTTAGAAATCATCCTCACCTGATATAGCTATACTTAAATAGGACTGAGGAGGCTGCAAGACTTGGCTGCTTTTTAGTGCATATTTTCTAAGTGCATAGTTTATAAGTGTGAGTTAAACTGGAGTTTAACAGGAGGAAAACAGAGGGAAACAGTTGAATACCATCTCTGCAACTAAAGGACAACATTCATCACCAACTTTACAGTTTGTGCACTGCACAACAAACAATGGATGATCCTGACTGCCTCCTTCATGATTGCCTGGCCTACACTGCAACCAGCTAAAACTCTACTTGATCATTTAGGGGCTACTTTTGTTCACAAAACTTTGGACTACATAATTTGTTGGCACATACCTTTCTGTATTTACAGCCATGCTTTATCATTACGTCTGCATTTTATTCCTTCATATCTACAATTCTTTCCTCTACAGCTACACAAGCATAATCCCCAAACATTTACTTAATTAAATACACTTCAATTACATACACTTGCTCACTGAAAATGTTTAGCATCCTATTATTTTTACTATCCTTACACAGCATTTCTGTTTATATTGCAACATCATTTACTCCCCCACACTCACATCCCTCAACTCTGATCTACTCTCCACTACTTAACACACATGAACTCTTTTCCTACATTTAATGTTTGTCTCCAATTTCAACAAAAAGTCAGCACAATCCCACCACCTGTAGATCACGCAATCATACCCTCCAACATTTTTTACTAGAAAATCGGTACACCTGGGGGGCGTGTCCATGAAGGGTGTGTGGCTTGTCCAGAGAAGGGGCGGTACTTTAATCTATTTTTATTTTACACCTTATTATATGAGCTTAGAACTCACAGGAGAGGGTCCTGTCACTATAGAAGTGCTATAGTAGTCTATCCCTGCAGCTCTGCTATAGTGATCAGATGATTCAGAGCTAGGAGGTGAGTATAGGGGGGAGGGAACTGCTGGGTCAGAATCCGGTACAAAAACCATTTTAGCTGGTACAGACCACTAAAAAAAGGTACTGTACCTGCTAAATAGGTACAGTTGGAGGGTATGCGCAATCCTCTTATATATCTGTCTTTGCTTCTCTTGCTAGCTGGTGACATCTCTCCAAATCCAGGGCCTCCACACTTTTCACATACAAATCAATCCTATTCAGGATTTCCTATTCCTATGGAATGCATGCTCTGTCTGTCACAAACTAACCTCTATTCATGACCTCTTCCTTTCTAACAATCTCAATCTTCTTGCAATCATAGAAACCTGACTCACTGACTCTGACACCTCTTTACCCGCTGCACTCTCATATGGTGGTCTCCATTTTACTCATACCTCCAGGCCTGGAGACAGACGAGGAGGTGGGATTGGGCTTCTTCTCTCCCTAAATTGCAAATTCAGTTTTACCCAATGTCCCCTCACTTATTTTCACATCCTTTGAAGTACATGCTGTTCGCATTTTCAACCCTTTTTCTCTGCATGTGGCTGTGATCTATCGGCCACCCAATACATCCTGCCAACAATTTATACAACACTTCTCTGCATGGCTCCCTCACTTCCTATCCTCTGACATACCTACCATTATCATGGCTGATTTCAATATCCCTATTACCAGCCTGTTATCTCCTGATGCCACTAAGCTTTTCTCTCTAACCACATCTCTTGGCCTCTCCCAATGGAGTGATTCACCAACTCATAAGGATGGCAATTGATCTGGTGTTCTCTAAACTATGCTCAGTCTCTGATCTTACTAATGCCCCTCACCCTCTGTCCGACCATCACCTTATCACCTGCAAACTCTCCCCCACTAGTGCTGTCTAACTCTATCAAACCTTCACTTAGCCGCAGAAATCTTAATGCTATTAATATCAACCAACTTTCTCAATCGGTTGAACAACTACTGTCTCCAATTCATAACTTCAACTCTCCTGATTTGGCAATATCTCACCTTAACCAATCCCTAGCAGCTGTGCTCGATCAAGTCGCTCCTGCTACCCCTTTTGCACCACGGCAACATCAGTGTCAGCCATGGCACACTAATGACACACAAAATCTTAAAAGACTCCCGCAAGGAGAACGTTGATGGCGGATATCCCATTCTTCCCATGACTTCTTAACTTACACCAACACTTATCATACTTATCAAAATGCTCTGGACAAAGCCAAACAATCCTAATTTCAATCTCTCATTTCTACTCAGGCCTCTAACCCTAAACGCCTTTTTCGCACATTGAACTCCCTACTGAGCCCTCCTGTGCAAAATTCACCATCTACTATCAGTGCTCAAGATCTTGCATTGTACTTTAAGCACAAGATTGACAAGATCAGACTGGAATTGGCATCCTCCTCCTCCTCATCATCATCAGCTAATTCAGTCCCTTTCATCCACACCCAGGCATCATGTCCTCATTCCAACCCACAAATGAAGAAGAAATATCTGCTCTTTTCTGCTCTTCCCACTCTGCTACCTGTCCTCTTGAGCCTGTACCTTCATAGGTTAATCAATGTCTATCTCCTGTGCTTATTCCTATCCTAACTACAATCTGCAATCTCTCTCTCTCTACTGGTATCTTCTCCTCTTTATTCAAGCATGCACTGATTACCCCAATTCTGAAAAAAACAAAACTATGACCCCAATTCATCCTCTAATTTTCGTGCTATTTCCCAACTTCCTTGCCCTGCAAAGCTTCTTGAAAGACTTACCTACACTCACCTTTCTAGCTTCCTCTCCTCACACAATCTTCAGTCAGGCTTTCGTTCCTGGCACTCCACAGAAACTGCACTGACTAAGGTGGTCAATGGCTTAATCACTGCGAAATCTAAAGGACACTACTCTCTCCTAATACTACTGGATCTTTCTGCTGCTTTTGATACTGTTGACCACTCTCTTCTCATACAAATGTTACAATCGCTGAGTATTAGCGACACAGCTCTTTCCTTGTTCACATCCTACTTATCTAATCGCTCTTTCAGTGTTCGCTTTTCTGGATCTTCCTCTATCTGTTGGAGTACTGCAAGGCTCAGTGTTGGGTCTATTGCTATTCTCTATTTATACAACTTCTCTTGGAGAGCTAATAAAGTCATTTGGATCTCAGTATCATCTCTATGCAGATGATACACAAATCTACCTATCCACCCCTGATCTCTCACCTATTGTGTTGGTCCGTCATGTCAAACTTAATCTATCTAAAACTGAACTAATAATATTTCCACCTGTAAATAAAAGCTACCCACCTGGCCTCTCTATCTCTGTCAACAACACTGAAATAATCCCTGCTCCTAAAGCTTGGTGCTTAGGTGTTACCCTTGACTTTAAACTGTCCTTTGTTCCCCACATACAATCTGTCTCTAAATCCTGCTAAATACATCTAAAAAACATTTCCAGAATATGCAAATATCTCACACAAGACACTGCAAAAACTCTCATTCATGCACTAATCATCTCCAACAACTTTATTATATGACCATCACTTCATGATTAAACCAAACTTGATTCTATACTAAAATATCCTTAATTTCTGTTACTAACACTGCTGTGTGACTGGATCATACAGAGCACTGAGCACTTTTACCATGCAAGCTGGCTGGTCCGCTGTGTGATTATATAGCACTTTCCCTTTTGTATCAATCCCTAATATCCTATAGAGTGTTAAAATTGTAAAGCGCTACATAATCTGATGGCGCTATATAAAAACCTGTTAATAAATACTAAATAAATAAATGAGGTTAGACTACAGCGCTGGAGAGAAATCCCCTGGGTTCAGGAAATATATCCAAAGGGTCTTAAACACTATAGGTTCCCTTTTTACAACATATCCATACTTCACAAAACCAAAAGTTGATATTCCAGATTTCCAGCGCTCACCCATACACATGAAAAACAGAGCTGCAATATTCACAGTATTCTATTAAGTCAACAGATAATGTCCAGAATGATAGATCGTCCAAGTACCATGAAATGAGTGTATACCACTTCTAGTGTAAAGTGCAAATATGAAATCCAAAAGTCATGTACCACTTGCGGCAAACAGTGTGCTTCAGTAGATGGTTCTGAAATAGTTAGTACTCACTTGTGCTGTTCAGATATTATGTGGTAATACATGGTTTTAACTCTTTATTATGTTGTCTCCAGGGTGGCGTCTCCTCATGGTTTTTCTGGCCAGGGGGTCAGCCTCTCTCTCAGCTCCCGGTCTTAACCCATGTCGAGTGGCCTCACTCCAGATCGTAAAAAGGAGAGACGACGGAGAAGGGAACAAAAGGAAGCGCCACTTCCTAATGCAATAAATCCTTTTATTTTCCATATAATAAAAACTTAGTAAGCGTTAGGCCTTGAGAAAGACCAGAGATCAGGTTGAAACACGTTGTCTGCTATATCTGCTGTTACCATACACCATTGGCATCACTACGGCCTGAGATATCGGAGCTTAAAAGAGAGTGATCATGGTTTTTATAAAAACTCGCATATGGACATTTTTTTATAAGTGTCCCACTTTTGGATGTGAGTACCCGCTTACTAATTTTTTATTATATCGAAAATAAAAGGATTTATTATGGTGCTTTCTTTTGTTCCCTTCTCCGTCTTCTCCCCTTTTTACCATCTGGAGCGAGGCCACCCGACACGGATTGAGACCGGGAGCTGAGAGAGAGGCTGACCCCCTGGCCAGAAAAACCATGAGGAGACGCCATCCTGGAGACAACATCATAAAGAAGTAAAACTATGTATTACTACATAATATCTGAACGGCACGAGAGAGTAATAACTATTTCAGAACCATATACTGAAGCAAACTGTTTGCCGCAAGTGGTACATGAATTTTGGATTTCATATTTCCTCTTTACACTAGAAGTGGTATACACTAATTTCATGGTACTTGGACGATCTATCATTCTGGACATTATCTGTTGACTTAATAGAATACTGTGAATATTGCTGCTCTGTGTTTCATGTGTATGGGTGAGCGTTGGAAATCTGAAATATCAACTTTTGGTTTGGAAAGTTTATTAAGTCTGCATCCGGTCCTAAAGCATTAGGAACTCCCCTTCTGGTGGTGATGACAATGAAGCATTTCTAACCTCAGGGGTGCTCTACCTAAGAGATACCAGTCTAATCAATACCCAGGTGATTTTCTTATTCAAAAGCACATAGTGAAATCATAGAGATATAGAACAAATATATAATGCGGATTTCCACCGAGAAGCAAAGCATACCTACAGAGAGTTTCAGCTGTCAGATGTAAAAAGGTTATATTAATACAAGCTGTATTAATACAACACAATGTAATGTAATACAATGCAATACATTTTCTATCACACATTGGTTCCTTGCCACCTACCTTTCACTCCTCTTAGCTATTGCTAAAATTACAAACAAAATATTGATGTCAGAGGTATCAAGGGCTCTTTTTTTTTTATACATATCGTTAAGTGAATATATGAAGTTATTTTATTTGTGATGTATTGTGATTATTTGTGATGTAATATATGTGTTACTAATTTACTATTTGTTTGTTATTGTTAATAGAATTAAATTTGGTTTCCACGTTGGTTCAGTTATTGATTTTTAAACATTAACAGAGATGAAACATTTATTACTATTTAAAAGTGACTTTTAATATGTGAAAATAAAAACTACATTTGTTGGCCACACTTTGAAGTTGATGACCATGGGACATAAGGGCTTTTCAGAAGTGTCTAGTTATGTCTCAGACATAAAGTAAATGTCCATTTACTTAAGTGCTTATCCATATGACTTAGTGTCAGAGATGAGCAAAAACAATACGCTTGTTAGTCACACTTTTAAGTTAATGTCCACATGGCTTAGAAGACTATCTAAACGTCTTTATAAACCATACACAAAATAAGCAAAACAGTCTAAAAATACCCAAAAATATTATAACATTTACAGAATTTATAACATACAAAAAAATTATTTACAGGTTTATATGATTAAATCACATTCACAAAATGAAAGCCAGCCATGTATAAATATACAAAATGGATTTAACCCAGTAGAGCCAATCACTCAGAAGCTTGAATCTGTGTGGTGATTTGGGTTACCACCCATCCAGGATTATTCTAGACAAGTCTGGTAATTAAGACCAGCATCTGGAGGAGTAACATTCCCGGTTTATACAATTTCAGGAAATATCACAAGTTCAGCTGTGAACCACTGCGTTATTAGCAGCTACAGTTCAGGCACAGTGTGTGTGTTGCTAGGGCAGTGGAACTCACAGATCAGCGTTGTTGCGGGTCCCTGCTGCGATGTTTTACATTGCGAATTAGGGGCAGTCGAAAGTTGCTTTTTGGCTGTCCCTATATCGAATGTATACAATTTGCATACTCAGCCGCCAGTGCTGTCGCCATACCAGGCTACCGGGGAGGTGAGTAACCCTCTCCATGGACGTAGGGCTTGGCCGGGGGGATGATTTAGGGTTAGGCTGCAGTGGGGGCACTTATTGTTAGGCTGTGGGGGGAGACTTAGGGTTAGGCCAGGAGGAAGGAGACTTAGGGTTAGGCTGCGGGGAGGGGGTCATAAGGGCAGGGATGATGCTTGGGTGTTCCGCGCCCCCCTGCAAACTTAAATTTTGCGCCCTTCTGTTAAAAAAGTTGACACCAGTGACCATCCAAGATTATAGTAAGCGTCATCATACAACACAACTGTAACCACAATAAAATAAAGCAAATCATAGTCACCACTATACAATAGTGTCCTAGGGCCTGATCCAGACCTACGCTCGCTAACGCTGATTGTAAGCGTAAAATCGCCAGAAAAAACGCACTGCACATGTGCATAGTGAAAACTTCCGCTCGTACCAAAGACCTTTTGGTAGCGGCGATTCGGGCGTCCGTATTGTTTGCGTTTTTTCCGACAACGGGGCGTGTTTATAGTACGAAGTTAGTACGGATGCTGGAGTTAAGGAATGTAGGCGGGGGAGCCATTTAAATTGTACAGTATGGGCGTGCTTAGGCCGCTATGAACAGCGCGTCACTACGAAAATACGTATGAACACATGGAAAAGTTAGGGTAGGGTTCGGCGGGCGTAATGAAAGGAAGGTAAGGGGAGTGTCGTGGGAGTGAAGGTTTTTACGCTGCAGCGGTAATTTGCTCCGCTCTCATGCGTAGGTCTGGATCAGGTCCCTAGTCTCTGCTATACATAGATATATATACCCTCATCCTGTCTCTCTAGCACCCAGTATCCCCATCATGCGTATCCAGCACCCAGTATCCCCATTATGCGTATCCAGCACCCAGTATCCCCCATCATGTGTATCCAGCATCCAGTATCCCCCATAATGTCTCTCCAGCACCCAGTATTCCCATCATGGGTAACCAGCACCCAGTATCCCCAACATGTGTATCCAGCACCCAGTCTCCCCCATAATGTCTCTCCAGCACCCAGTATCCACATCATGTGTATCCAGCACCCAGCATCACCCATCATGTGTATCCAGCATTCAGAATCCCCCATCATATGTATCCAGCACCCAGTGTCCCCCACAATGTCTCTCCAGCAACCAGTATCCCTCATCATGGCTCTCCAGTACCCAGTATCCCCATCATGTGTCTCCAGCACCCAGTATTCCCCATCATGTCTCTCCACCTCCCAGTATACCCATCATGTGTCTCCAGCATCCAGTATCCCCCATAATGTCTTTCCAGAACCCAGTATCCCCATCATGTCTCTCTAGCTCCCAGTATTCCACAACATGTTACTCCAGCACCCTGTAATCCCATTTTAAGTCCTATACAATTACTTACCTTTGATGTCTCCTTTTCTTCCGGCTGCTGCCTCTACTCTGCGGTGGGCTCTGCTTTGAATGACGCTGATGTGACCTCAGGTCACTCCAGCATCATTTAGTGAGGGGGAGGCGCTGCTGCACTCTGCATCTGCCTGTTGAGAGGTGATGTTTCCAATCCCAAGTCTAAATAACAGTGTGATAGTAAAGCTGGTCAGTATCTGTGTGCAGTAAGCAATTCAAAGATATATCCCTGCATGCAAAGAATACAATTAACTTGACTCCCCCTGCAATCAACATGGTTTAGCCCAGGAATAACTCATTTCAAGCACTTACTTAAGTCTGGATCCAACCCTATGTTCTTAAACATGTTTAAACAAATATTGTGACCCATTAATGATATTAATAGAATATGTACATCATGGTTGCCAACTTTTGCAAATTAATATCAGGGAGATTGTGATAGCACCATCAAGGCACTGTACCAAAAGGATGTGTCCTGTACCACCAAAGGGTGTGTGCTGTAAACAGCTCCACCCATGGGTGTGTCTAGTGGTGCCAAGAAAATATTTCTCAATAAATATTGCAGCATCCGTATTTATTGATTGTTACATTGGGGTAGATCCAGAACTACGTTTGCCATACGTTTATTCACTTAGCGTATTTTCGTGCGCGTAAATTTGTTACACTCCCCTCGACACACCCCTTGAACGTACGTATTTTGTCAAGATACGCTTTCCAAACCCTACCTTAACTTTTGCAAACGTAACCGCATTCATACGTACTCGTACGTATGGATGAATTTACGCAGCTAAGCACGCCCATACTGTACACTTTAAATACGCCCACACATAACGTGACACATACATGAATGGCCCATACGTTCACAATTACGCTACGTTAATATGCGTATTTCCTATGGTGCGCATGCGCAGTGCATACAAAACAGCGATTTTACGTCTCTGCCACGCGTAAATTCGCTCCAAAGCGTTGTTCTGGATCAGGCCCATTGTTAGTAAATAAATACTTTTAGCATTATTGTTAAGGATGTGAACAGAAGATCCGCTGACATCTTCGGGGTGTATTCACAGATCCATTAGTTAAAGGTACGAAATTATGCGCACATACGTTGCAAGGCAACACCCATGACACTCCCCTCACACGGACGGGTTTTTGGTGACTTACGCCTCCACAGGGCACCCTTATCCCTACGTCTGCATTTATGTGCGTGTAATACTTACGTATGTGTGTATGTAACTAACCGCGCCCTCAAATGGTCATTTAAATGCCCCACCCACCCACTTTCACGTGACTTTGATCCTACGGATTTCTACGATGCCCACCCGCACGTATGTCCCAAAGTGCGATTCACACATACGTGCCTAAAGGATTTGCGTGCGTAAAATCAATGTAAATAGTGTAAATAAAGTTACTACGCATGCGCAGTTACTCCGATCCTAAAAATACGCACGGAACTCAGCGCAAATCTGTGAATGCGGTCCTTCATCTTTATAGAAAAGCTAAGTAGGTAACACTGCAGCAGATTAACAAGAGACCAAAGTTTTTTTTTCCATTTCTATCTCCATTCCTGGAGTCATATTGTCTTATTACTGCCAGTCTTGATCTCCATGGGTATCTCCATAGGTCTCAGTGCAGGGAAATAGAACACAATTCTGTCACCATACCTCAATGGCTACTGGACATGAATAATCATCAGGAAGATTCCCAACACTTCTGGTAGTCAGGGAGTTCAATCACTCTTCAGGGAGTTTCCCTGATATTTAGGGAAAGTTGGCAACTATGATGTGGATTTGCATTGATCTATATGAGAAATTCTATATGATAATTGTTCAACCTTATTGTACATAAAGAAAGAAAGAAAAGTAAAGACAAAAGAAAGAATGTTACCCCACCTTTCTAAAAAAAAAGGCTGCTCGCAGCGGCGACCCACATCTGGCACATCCCACATCTTGGTGTGACAAATGTTAAGAGACACACATGCAGTCTTCTATTTAAATCATGTAAATACTTGGGGAAAAACAACAACATAAAATAATAACAATACAGCTAAAAAAAAGTTTTATTTCAAGGATTGCGTATATAAAATAAATATCAATAAAGTCAAATACCCTCATGTTATTGCCATTCCCATGAAGCATGTACAATTTAATTTATATAAGTATTACCGATAAATGTAGCTGGAAGGTGAGGGAGGGGGGCTCCAGACATTCTTGCACATGATACATGTAGACCTGGGGCCCGCCCTTGTGATGTTTGTGCCGCTCTTAGGGTCTAATTTACAAAAATTGATTTTTCTTGTCAATTTCAAATTTACAGTAATCGCCGTGATTTTGCTGTGATTATTTTTACAAAATCACGGTATTCACAAGGGGGTGCTTTTCTTGGGCGATTTGAAATCACCATCGATAAGCGTCGCTTTAGAAAGGGCAAAATTGCTGTGCTTTTCTATAGAAAAGCACATCGATTTGCCCGGCCTGAAATCGCCGTCGCTTTCTTGTTAAAAAAAAAAAAACACAGCAAGGCTAAGCCTTTCAACCATGCTGCGCTTGCCTTTGGTACACTGAAAAACACATGTCAAGTATATTGACATGTGTTTTGCAGGGTCAGTGTCGGGCACTTTTATTGAAAGCAGGCAATTTTTTTTCAGGGATTTCACGTCGGACTAAAGGCGATTTAGTCAAATTGACTTTAGTGAATCCGATGAGTTCTATTATTTATATGGCAAACATTTGGACGATTTCTGTCCATCGATGTTTGCCTTGATGATTTGGCCATAGGCTCAAGTCCCGGGAGTTTGGCTTTAGTGAATATGGCGATTTGTTAATCACAGGCAAACTCTCAGGAGTTTGGGCGATTTGGACCAAATCGACTAGTAAATGAGGCCCTTAGAATCCGTGTCTGGGAGAGGAACAGGGAGCTACAGGATGTAAGAAATGACACGCAATTGCTCCCTCTTTGACTACTGTATGACAACCATAGCAAGAATAGAGTAGCTCTGGACAATCAACTGCAAAAATGTGATGTTGCTAAGCATACCATACAGCCATTCTCGTAAAGCCATTGGACTGAGGGTAATGCAGGATGCTATCTGCATGTGTGGCATGGCATGTCTTGGTAAAGTCCCATGTGTGTAGTTTGTAACATGTTTTGTACAGAAATGCCATGGACAGCAGAATGTCTTTGGAGCCTGTGCATAATTGTAGAACTGCATGTTCTAAGTTTATTTTGCGCAACCTTGAATACAAATCAATAAGTATTAACAATGTCAGCAGAGGGTACATGTGTACACATACAGAGTGTATGTAGTACTATTGTGAGAACAGAGCACTAATGTGGGTGCATGTCATATAATGCAGCACTGCAATGGGGGTGATTTCATATAGAACACTGTGGAATCATAATTTAAACTGTAGCACTAATATGGGGGCATATTTTAGATCAGGAGTGAGATTTACTAAGCTGTGGGAGAGGAAAAGAGTAGATGTTGGCCATAGCAACCAAT
Organism: Limnodynastes dumerilii; assembly: GCA_011038615.1. NCBI lineage: Eukaryota > Metazoa > Chordata > Amphibia > Anura > Limnodynastidae > Limnodynastes > Limnodynastes dumerilii. The sequence continues at coordinate 55,984 of WWET01004840.1, forward strand.
GAGACAATGCTGACATTTTCTAGTATTTAATAGGAAAGTGAGAGCTAGAATCCGATTGGCTGCTATGGACAACATCTCTAATTTCCTTTCCTGTAGCTTAGTAAATCTGGCCCCAGGACTCTACTGTGGGCAATATAATTTGGAACATTTATTTTTCAGCAATAATGTGCAGTTATGTAGATATTACACAGTACATAGAGTAATAACAGAACACATCTACCGTCACAGCTGCCGCTAAGTGGCCCCACAATAAATGCATCTGTTGGCTCACACACTCACAATTTTATTTGCATAATGTTATTATTATTATTATTATTATTATAACTATATAATTATATAATTATAGTTGGAATTTATATGTGTGTGTGTGTGTGTGTGTGTGTGTGTGTGTGTGTGTATGGGGAGGAGGAGGGGGCACACTAGAAAGACTCTTACAAGCAACTGATTCCCTGTAGTCCAGCTTCCAAACAACAGGTACAGCAAATATAGAAGCATTACCTCTGTTATGCTGAAGTTGGTTATTGGGAAATGGGTCTGTTTGCTAAATTTGAATTTGAATTTACTTTTGTTCTTTCTGTAGATTAGCAAGAAATAATAGCTATTAATTATAATGCTACAAATGAAATTATTACAATTATATTTTTATTGTTTTTCTGCTTAAAAGAAATATAGATGTTGTTTTAGAAATAAATGTTGTTTTATAGATATAAATTTGTTTTAAAAAGGAGATTTTAAGTAATCTGAAAGCTGTTACAAATTCACAAAGACAATATTTTTTAGTAGAATATAGTGAGAGTGCGCACTGTAACTTTAGATGTAAGTAGAGGACAATGTGGCAATGAGACCACTGTATCGAGTCTATATCTATGCACCAGACTTTCTTATTGCCGCAGCCACCGGAGTCCCAACGGAATAGTTTCTTCCAAACCTTTCAATAGACAGGGGACAGGGGTGCTCTATGGTGCAGTATCTTTATTAGGAACAGAGTAAAAATTAAAATTAATAGTGCAAATATTCAGCAGTGTACCAGATATTATGACAACAAAAGCATTTCAGTAAAAAGCATCCGCCACGTGTAGCGGTTACCGGCTTCCTCGGAGCAGCGTCCTTGGTTGTTAAGCACGGTATCCAATGGTGGTGGAGAGAGTGTCAGTCTGTACCTCCCCTACGCGTTTCATCCGATGTGGACTTCGTCAGGGGGATGAGCAGGTAAAGACAGGGGGTTTATTTATAGAAGTCCGCCCTTAACCCCTTCATTGCCGATTTCCTAGTTGTTAGATTATCGTATGATTGTACAAAAGCACTACCATAGATCAGTTCCTAGGTAGTTGTTAACAGGCAACAATAATATTATCCTCTTGGAGTATAAATACAATAATATAAAACACAGTATAATTATTTGTAAGAACAATTGGTTAAAAAACACCATTAGTTAAAAAACACAATTAATTTAAAAAAGGGAGTTAATTTAAAAAAGAGAAGAAAAAAAGGGGGGAGATAAGTCTTCCTAACATATATAATAACGCTATTATTAAAATCTTATGTTATAAGGATCTTATTCGGGGCATAAGGTAAACCAAATCTTATTGGTAGTAGTAGCATCCCTTTACTTAGTGTTTATATGGGCAGCTCCGCTATCTGAATTTAGAGTTGCGCGCCACACGGCCGCACCTGATCCACTACAGATTAATCTGATCCCAATAATCAGGGATGTATTACATTTGAACAAATTTTTTTTTTAAATATCATAAATATCTTATGTACCATCACCTCATAATCCCCTAGAACACATATAACAACTATAAGAATGCCCGTAATTCACAATATATAACTAAAAAAAGGGGAGTCTATAAACTTAGGACACTTATTTAGCCACCTTAACAATTAATTAGGATCACAATGATCATAAATTACGGTAATTAAAATTAAATTCAATTATACCATCTACCTCATTATTATATTCCCTTTGTATCTATTATGTTCAAATTCATTTACAGTCACTCATAAGAGTTTAGCTGAGGAATTCGCTCTTATAAAAATCCAGTTAAAATATCCAATTGGTACTAAGTCCCTCACATAAATTTTTTTATGAAGATTCCTCACATAGAAGGCTCAGTCTATTTAAAATGGTGAACATTAATATATATAAAAACACATCTAGTTATTATCTTTTAGTTTCCATCACTAATCCAGGTTTATTTACTACACTAAATTAATAAATTAATAAATTAATGATCCCATTTGCTACAAGAATCCCATTTGGTTTACTGTAAGAAAGGGGTAATATCGAATCCCTCATTCAATCCTTATGGGTTTAAAGTACCCAGGGTAAGAATCCAGTATGTCTCTCGTACTGCTAACCTATTTAGTCTGTCACCTCCACAAATATTTTGGGGGATCCACTCAATTGCCTTTATTTTGAGGGATTCTGGATTAGAGTTGTGGCAGTTGGCAAAGTGGCGTGGGACACTGTGATTATTCACCTTATTTTGGATGTTTCTCATGTGTTCCAACGCTCTGATTTTTAGTGGACGTTTAGTTTTTTACACATATTTCATACCACAGCCACATTCCAGCAAGTAAACTACAAAAAGTGCCGCGCAGAGGGGGGGGGAGGGGGTACTAATTACCCGGGCCCGGACCTAACGAGGGGCCCGGGAATGTGCAGCACTGCTGGTCATTAAAAAACAAACAAACAAACAAACAAAAAAAACCTTTTAAAAATCCTTCCCTTTATTTATGTGTTTTATTGAGGTTTAGAGTCTGGAGATTCTTTGTGTGAGGGGGGGGTAGGTGGGCTGTGGCCCATTCTCAGCCCCGGGCACAGTCACCATTGGTGTCAGTGGGAGACGTCCTGCAGCAACGCTGGGGACGATTTCCTGACAGGCAGAAAGGCAGCCAATCAGAGCTCAGAACATGCAGCCAATCAGAGCTCAGCACTGGCAGCCAATCAGAGCTCAGACCGGGCAGAGAGGAAATTACTTTCACTTTCTGGCTGCCAGCGTCTTACTGGTTATCTCTGGAGGATGAATCTAGTCTATCTATCTATCCACACACACTATTAGCATTATTTATATCAGTATATATTGGTATCAGCATTAAATACATATTGCATCCTAGTTATTACCATACAATACACACGGCACCCTAGTTATCGCCATACAATACACATTGCATCCTACTTATAGCCATACAATACACATTGTATCACACCCACAGTTCAACAATACACATTGCATCTTAGTTATCACCATATAATACATATTTCAACCTAGTTTTTGCTATACAATACACATACAATACAACAAAACAATTTACTGGATTACATTCAATTAAAGCAAGTTTCTGAAAGTAAAACTACATGAGGAATTAACTAATAAATTATAGAAATCTACACATATTAAATATACCTGCATCCAGCCTTTCTTGCCCTCTTGTGCGTCTCTAAAGCCATCCAATCTCCCCCCCATGTGTGTCTCTAGAGCAGTATTATGCAATGATTATACTCATACTTCCCTCATGTCTCTTATGCCTTTCTTTCTTTGATCTCATATCCTGAGCAAGTAAGACATGACTTTCATCCTCTATCTTCCATGCTATGTATGACACTGTTACTCATATACATTACATTTTATATATATCTAAGTAGGACACTTATGATTTTGCAATTCTTGAATTTATGATTGTAAAAATTCCTGGATGATAAATGTTCGTCATCTCATGAAAAGGATGGTGAAAAGAATAGTGTGAAAGAAATAAAAAATGAAAAGACAAATTATTTGTTTTCTCCTATACTATGCTTTTCATCTTGCCCTGCATGAGATGATAAACAGCTCAGAAATCCTACCATTTAATATTCATTTACCCAATTTACATAGTTAACTCTTCAATTCTTCTTTTCTCCTGGTAAAATACCTTCCAAATAAATAAGCAGGTAAGCACTTGCATGGACCTATGTGACTTTTTCACAGTTCCATCAATGAGCATTGTATTAAAGTACATTAGTGCATAGAGCTGTTGGCATAGTACTACAATATTTACATACAAGTTAAAAATTATTTTATATTGTCAAAATAAATCATATTAAAGCAAGTGAGTACATGTAATATGTTTCTTTCTAATTCCACCTTTTTCTGCTGTAAAACAAGATCTGTAGAAACTTGACCCTTTCCCCCTTAATGAAGGTTAGAGGTTTTTTTCTTCTAAAGGAAGTCAGTACAATAGATGGATCCCCACCACACTGACTTTAGTGTAATATCACTGATAATATCAAGGGAACGACACTTAGAGTCAATGGATATGAGACTTGTGATATATGTTTCAACGTGCGAGGTTGCTAAAGCTCTGAGGTATAATTTATGTGACACCAATAATTTAGTGATGCACTTTTTAGATACATTATATATGTGCTTTATTTTGGAATATTGCTGTTTTATTGACAGTTGGACAGCAATATGACAAAATGTAACAAAATGTTCCAGATATATATGATTTCAGTTTACAAGTATAGTTGTTTTTTGTTCATTATTATATTACATTTTTTTTATCTATTATAGACAAATATTGTTTGATGAAGACATAGTTTCAATAAAGTCACTTTATTCCTATGAAATACAGCAGTATTACATGCTATGAATGAGTGTCAAGAGACTATAGAGATAGACGTAGATGTTTACAAAGCTGGTAGTGTTCCCTGTATGCCACTTATTGTTGTAAACCAAAATTAGCCTAGCACTATCTTCAAGATGATTCCAGTGCCAAAGCAAGATATCTTCTCTCACCAGCTGCAACATCTGAAAAGCAGTAGTATATGCACAAGGGGCCGATCCGGGGTAACAGCTCGTATGTAATTCCCCTGATTTGAAAGTTTTGCGCATGCGTACAACCTTCTTACGATGCCATAAAGGAGCTGCCGTACGTAATGAACGTTACGTACGATGGCTTTTACGAAAAGGGAGCTTTGCCCCCCTTTACACATGTTGTATCTCCACCGTGAAGGTGGAGATAGACATGCTAATGAGAAGACGGGGCGTGGGAAGCCTGTTACGATCAGGTATGCAGCCGTAAGGCCGCATTTGTGATCGTGAAAGTTAAGGTAGGAATCTGGACATGTAAGTGTCCAGATTTCCTACCGACAGCGGGGAGTGCAGAAGGCATACGTTGGAATCCTGTTGCGATCAGGTATGCAGCCGTAAGGCCGCATTTGTGATCGTGAAAGTTAAGGTAGGAATCTGGACATGTAAGTGTCCAGATTTCCTACCGACAGCGGGGAGTGCAGAAGGCATACGTTCCCCACTACGAGGACGGCCTTAATGACCTTGGGCGCCCGTAAGGATCCAGCCCAAGGTGCTTAAGCATGCGATGTACTATTAAATACAAAAGTCCTTGTTTAATAATATTTGGGAACTAACACAACACAAGCCTACAGAAGTTGATTGAAGCCCATTTCTTTGCACTGATCATAATCATATATATATATTAAATGGCAAAAAAATAGAGAAAAGCGCTCCATGGTGCAATACAGTTTAATAAAATAAAATAGGGTACATAAAAATAAAACCACAGCAAGTGAGCCGAGCAGCGTACCAAATAAAGCGAACCACATAAATGGGGTTCTAAGTCAAGCAGGTGAGTATTACCGCTCCTGCGGGGGTTACAACGTGCAGCTTCCCAGCGTCCTGAGAGAGATTCGAAACGAAACCCAAGGTGTTCACAGAAGCAGCAATAAGACAGTAGAATGAAGGCTTGGAGGCACGGTATCTCCAAGCCTTCATCCAAGTTGCACGCTATAACCCCCGCAGGAGCGGTAATACTTACCTGCTAGACTTAGAACCCCATTTAAGTGGTTCACTTTCTTTGGTTCACTGCTTGGCTCACTTGCTGTGGTTTTATTTTTATGTACCCTGTTTTATTTTATTAAACTGTATTGCACCATGGAGCGCTTTTCTCTATTTTTTTGCCATTTAATATATATATATGATTATGATCAGTGCAAAGAAATGGGCTTCAATCAACTTCTGTACGTATGGCTTGTGTTAGTTCCCAAATATTATTAAACAAGGACTTTTGTATTTAATAGTACATCGCATGCTTAAGCACCTTGGGCTGGATCCTTACGGGCGCCCAAGGTCATTAAGGCCGTCCTCGTAGTGGGGAATGTATGCCTTCTGCACTCCCCGCTGTCGGTAGGAAATCTGGACACTTACATGTCCAGATTCCTACCTTAACTTTCACGATCACAAATGCGGCCTTACGGCTGCATACCTGATCGTAACAGGCTTCCCACGCCCCGTCTTCTCATTAGCATGTCTATCTCCACCTTCACGGTGGAGATACAACATGTGTAAAGGGGGGCAAAGCTCCCTTTTCGTAAAAGCCATCGTACGTAACGTTCATTACGTACGGCAGCTCCTTTATGGCATCGTAAGAAGGTTGTACGCATGCGCAAAACTTTCAAATCAGGGGAATTACATACGAGCTGTTACCCCGGATCGGCCCCTTGTGCATATACTACTGCTTTTCAGATGTTGCAGCTGGTGAGAGAAGATATCTTGCTTTGGCACTGGAATCATCTTGAAGATAGTGCTAGGCTAATTTTGGTTTACAACAATAAGTGGCATACAGGGAACACTACCAGCTTTGTAAACATCTACGTCTATCTCTATAGTCTCTTGACACTCATTCATAGCATGTAATACTGCTGTATTTCATAGGAATAAAGTGACTTTATTGAAACTATGTCTTCATCAAACAATATTTGTCTATAATAGATAAAAAAAATGTAATATAATAATGAACAAAAAACAACTATACTTGTAAACTGAAATCATATATATCTGGAACATTTTGTTACATTTTGTCATATTGCTGTCCAACTGTCAATAAAACAGCAATATTCCAAAATAAAGCACATATATAATGTATCTAAAAAGTGCATCACTAAATTATTGGTGTCACATAAATTATACCTCAGAGCTTTAGCAACCTCGCACGTTGAAACATATATCACAAGTCTCATATCCATTGACTCTAAGTGTCGTTCCCTTGATATTATCAGTGATATTACACTAAAGTCAGTGTGGTGGGGATCCATCTATTGTACTGACTTCCTTTAGAAGAAAAAAACCTCTAACCTTCATTAAGGGGGAAAGGGTCAAGTTTCTACAGATCTTGTTTTACAGCAGAAAAAGGTGGAATTAGAAAGAAACATATTACATGTACTCACTTGCTTTAATATGATTTATTTTGACAATATAAAATAATTTTTAACTTGTATGTAAATATTGTAGTACTATGCCAACAGCTCTATGCACTAATGTACTTTAATACAATGCTCATTGATGGAACTGTGAAAAAGTCACATAGGTCCATGCAAGTGCTTACCTGCTTATTTATTTGGAAGGTATTTTACCAGGAGAAAAGAAGAATTGAAGAGTTAACTATGTAAATTGGGTAAATGAATATTAAATGGTAGGATTTCTGAGATGTTTATCATCTCATGAAGGGCAAGATGAAAAGCATAGTATAGGAGAAAACAAATAATTTGTCTTTTCATTTTTTATTTCTTTCACACTATTCTTTTCACCATCCTTTTCATGAGATGACGAACATTTATCATCCAGGAATTTTTACAATCATAAATTCAAGAATTGCAAAATCATAAGTGTCCTACTTAGATATATATAAAATGTAATGTATATGAGTAACAGTGTCATACATAGCATGGAAGATAGAGGATGAAAGTCATGTCTTACTTGCTCAGGATATGAGATCAAAGAAAGAAAGGCATAAGAGACATGAGGGAAGTATGAGTATAATCATTGCATAATACATCTGGATGTACATCTTTTCAGAGGAGTAAGTGATTCAATTTCTACCCCACATTTGTAGCAAGAAAACATTCTCAAAAAAGCCCACTTGATCGTTATGTGTACAATTCCATATCCTGATAGTTATCTTTACACTAGATATTAATGACAATTTGGGTGTTTTATTATACCTTGTGTTAGAGCAGACACTTAAGGATTTGATGCCCTAAGTATATACACCTAAATAGAGTGGAAGAAAAACCAGCACAAACATTGTGCAATATACAAGATTATTAGACCATGTGACCGACAGTCATTTCAGCCTGAAACAATGGCATACAATGTCAAATAGTCATGACTTTTTTTTTTGCTTACTGTAGGTGCAGGTTATGACAAATAATATGTGTGTGTGTGTGTGTGTGTGTGTGTGTGTGTATTATAAACCACTATCTATTCATAAGTAGAGACAGAGCCTGCACAGACAATTTGAATATGTTCATAAATAAATTGTAATAATAAATGTTGTAATATGTCAGCATATATTATTAAAATACTAAGTGACAATTAAGAGCAAAAAAGGACTAAAGAAACACAGCTCTGTTTATAATATAATTCTATTACGTTAACCAATATAAAGGACTTATCTAGTACTTTTATTACATAATTACATTAAAAAAAAGACCAGCACAAAAATGGGCAATATTGTGACATAGGCTGACCTCAGTATCATAGCTGTGAATAAACCTCCGTAATATATATGCTCAAACAGCTCCAAAGGTGATGACAGTAATGGAGCAGGGGTGCCGATGGTAGAAGCTCCTTGTGGCTTGTGCAGCAACGAACTTCCTGGTGGCCACTCAGGGCAATAGTCTACCACCTGGCAATAGCTTTAATATACCAAAGTTCTAATGGGTTTTAACCAAAGATTTGTGCCCAGAAAGTGTTATTCCCATGAGCTATCATCAGCACCTCACTTCATTATTGTCATCGCCTCTGGAGCTGTTTAAGTGGCGAGCCGGTGCCTCCGTTACCTCATTACATCTATTGTGGTCAAACCACTATATCAGTGGATTCCTAAAGAATTAAGGACATTGAGGATTAATTTGACACATTAATATAATATTGAACTTTGGTCTTATTGATTGGGAAATTCCTAAAATCCACCTTATTCAACTTTAAGTATTGATGACATTTCGTAACTTAAAGTATTGATGACATTTAGGTTCCTAAGAACAATCTTGGACATTGCTAATTTAATTTTTTGTTCCTTCCTTTTGAATTGAATGGAACATTCCTTGATCCTATCACCCACATAATATACCACAGCTAATATACTGAAGTCAGCAATTATCACAATATTGCCCATTTTTTATTCTTGTCTTATATGTTTTTTTTTTTTTTTTTTTATTCCATATGTAATGTAAGGGAGAATTGTGCGGCGGCCCATGAGTGGTTGCTTAGCAACCACCAGCTGACTGAAGACGCACTAGACAGCGCAAGGGAGTGCTAGAGGGTTCGGTTGAGGCGCAGGAAAAGTCAGTTGGTCTGTGAGAAAAGAGCGGGAAAAAAGGCTGTTGGAGGCAGTGTGTGAGGGGAGCAGCTGAAAAGCAGTAGTGTAAGCTGAGGTGAGAAGAGAGAGGTTAGGAGTATAAGGTGTGAGAGAGATATTGCAGAAATAGTAAGAGAGGACCGGAGAAAGACTGTAAGGGAGATAGTCAGTAGCGGCAATAGCAGGAATAACAGAGAGAAAGTGAGACAGCCTTAGACTGTCGGAGGTGAAATTGTGACAGAGAGAGAGGAGCCAGAGGTGACAGCGGAAGATCGGAGGTGAAAGCGACAGAGAAAAAGAGAGGAGCAAGGGGTGACGGCAGGAGATCGGAGGTGAAAGTGTGACAGAGAGAGGAGCCAGAGGAGACGGCAGGAGATTGAAGGTAGCAGTGGAAACTGAGTGAGAGACAGTGTGAGAGCTGCAGAAAACTAGCGGTAATCAGTGATTAAAGGAGAGGTATCAGAATTGCAGGTGAGAATGGGAGTAAACTGTGTTTAGACATTCAGGGAAGGAGGGGAGCAGTTTAAGAAAGAGACTGGTGTGAAAATCTGATACCCCTTTCACATCACCACGAAATACCCGGTGGACCCATGTCAGAAGACCCGGGAATTCAACCCGGGTGAAAAGAAGGATTATTCCCGGATCCGACACGGGTAGGGGTGCAGTGTGAAAGGTGCTACCCGGGTTTTTCAACCCATATAGCACCTAACGCACTTGATTGGTGTAATTTTTTTTACTATTGCTCTGGCAACAAGTGTACAAATTACGCATTGCTTTGACGATAGGGCAGACTCGGGTCTCTGAATTTTCCGGGTCTGCCCTGCAGTGTGAAATGGGGTCTGTGACCCTGGGATCCTCTGCTGTCCCGGCAATATCCTGGGTCTGTGAACCCGGGATATTGCCGGGGTGGTGATGTGAAAGGGGTATAAGTTCCCTTTTAACTTTAATGCACATAGTATAAATTAAAAGAACACAGCAATAATGATTAAAGTAAAAAATCAGCAATGTGTGAATTCACCAAGAGCAACCAAGTAGTATAAAAAGCTGATTTATTATGCACATACAATTAAGAATTACAATGAATAAAATATATAAATAAGCTGCTATAGATCAGACAAATTCCGTATAGAGACACTGTGGATGCAGCACTGTGATAGTGATAAACAGTTGCTATTCAATGGCAAGGTATAGAATCGTACCTCAAAGCAGTATATGAACCGCTATAGTAAAATAGAAATCCCGTTGGGGTGATTGGCAGAGTAATCCACACATGAGTGGCAGAGAGTACAGTGAGTCAGTCTTTGAATGTGGAAAATAAACAATCTTTTTAGTATAGGAATATATCCTTAGGTAGGTTGTAAGATACTCACAGTCCTGAATAGTTATCTACCGACACATTGCTGATTTTGTACTTTAATCATTATTGCTGTGTTCTTTTAATTTATATTGTGTTTTTTTTTTGAGTCCCTTTTCTTGTTCTTTTAGTGTTTAATGCACATAGTGACTTATTTTTTACAATTAAAAGCAAGGTAGACATTTACCACTGCAGCTGGTAACATGTTACTTCCAGACCAGAAACTGCGTAATGCCCGACTTCCTGTGGGATATTGGTATTGAACTATTGGGGTTTATCAAGACAAGTGATGCTCATATATCATAGATAGATGACACACATCACACATGGGACGTTTAAATCATTAAGTGAAACAACCTAGTGGTAATGTTTCATTCTGTCTATTAGGCACTACTGTCTCCAAGGTGTAAATCCTTTCCTTTTAGAGGAAGTAGATCTCTGCTACATAAGTCAAATAAATCAACGTAAGAATACAATAAAACAGCTCACAAATAGTTCAATGGACTATAAATACATTCCAAACTTTACATAAAACTTTCTGCAATTTACTTTTAATCGCAGCAAATATAGTATCTATAAAGAAAAATTAGATTAGATGTGAACAGGAAACCAATATTTGTTAAAAGATTTTCAAGACAACTACACATAGTAAAAAGTATAACACAGCACATCACAACAATCAAACTATTTTAAACCACTTCCCCCTCGATTAACAAATAAAAATATAAAAAAATTGGAAATCTTAAGGTCTTGAGTGGGGTGAAAAAGAGGCAAAAGTGTGAAAGAGGGCACAGTGTGATAATGAAAGGGCAAAAGTGCAATGATTTGGCACACAGCATGATGAACAGGGCATAATGTGATAAGGAGTTAAAAGTGTGATATAAAAGGGCACTATGGACCATATTCAGACTTACCAGTGCTTTCTGTACACCTGGGGGCTCTGACTTACATTTAAGAACGTACCTAAATATATGAAGGCTGTGTGAATGTTGGAGATTTTATGTGAATTGCGCATGCGCAATCCAGATGTTACGGATGGAGTTCAACTCTGTGCATAATGAGATCCATAAGAAGGGGCATGCCACTACTCCGTAAGTATAAAGTTAAGAAAAGTGGGTGGGGGGAGGCATTTAAATAGAGCAGTATGGGCTGGATTTGAAAAGTATGCATGTATATATGCATCTTGATTTAAGGTAGTCCTATTGACATGGAAATCAGTAGAGATCACAAATATCCACACAAAGGTAGCTAGTGCATGCTCATGACACTCCCCCTCTCACTTACGGAATTTAGCTGACTTCCATGACCATAGCTCTGCCTTAACTTCTCTGTGCGTATCGTTGTGTGGACGACGCACTCCGTGCCTAACCCAGCCCAAACTGTACAATTGCCGTAGTCTTGCACGTAAGAAGTGTTGTCCCGCCCTGTCGTACAGTGTTGTGAACGTGCGTAAATCAACACTGTATGCACTGAGATCTGATACATAACATCTGCTCAGTTATCCAAAAATAGCATAACACATGTGTAACTTGACTAACTTTATTAAGTCTGAATACAGTCTGATGTGATGAAGGGAGCACTATAACCCTCTTTATTAAAGTTTATTATATGATTATAAGTAGAAAAGCATTATTGAATTAACAAATAATTTATAAATGAAGAGAGCATAAATTAATAATTTTGTGTGTGTGTTTCGGGGAAGGGAGCACCAGATTGTTAAGGATACCTGAGGCTCGGTACAAAGATCACAGAGATAGTATAACAGATAAAGGTTTATTACAAAAAACAAGGAAACAGAGCAGTACAGAAAACAGAATCCCTGGGAAAGGGCAAAAGTGCAATGATTTGGCACACAGCACAATGAACAGGGCATAATGTGATAAGGAGTTAAAAGTGTGATATAAAAGGGCACGATGGACCATATTCAGATTTACCAGTACTTTCTGTACACCCGGGGGCTGTGACTTACATTTAAGAACGTACCTAAATATATGAAGGCTGTGTGAATGTTGGAGATTTTATGTGAATTGCGCATGCGCAATCCAGTTGTTACGGACGGAGTTCAACTCTGTGCATAATGAGATCCATAAGAAGGGGCATGCCACTACTCCGTAAGTAGGAAGTTAAGAAAAGTGGGTGGGGGCTGGATTTGAAAAGTATGCATGTAGTTTAGCAACATCTGGACATATATACGCATCATGAATTAAGGTAGTCCTATTGACATGGAAATCAGTAGAGATCACAAATATCCGCACAAAGGTAGCTAGTGCACGCTCATGACACTCCCTCTCTCACTTACGGAATTTAGCTGACTTCCATGACCATAGCTCTGCCTTAACTTCTCTGTGGGTATCGTTGTGTGGACGATGCACTCCGTGCCTAAACCAGCCCAAACTGTACAATTGCCGTAGTCTTGCCTGTAAGAAGTGTTGTCCCGCCCTGTCTTACAGTGTTGTAAACGTGCGTAAATCAACACTGTACGCACTGAGATCTGATGAATAACATCTGCCATGCGCAGTTATCCAAAAATAGCACAACGCATGTGTAACTTGACTAACTTGACTAACTTTATTAAGTCTGAATACAGTCTGATGTGATGAAGGGAGCAGTATAACCCTCTTTATTAAAGTTTATTATATGATTAGGATTTAAAGTAAAAAAGCATTATTGAATTAACAAATAATTTAAAAATGAAGAGAGCATAAATTAATAATTTTGTGTGTGTGTGTTTCGGGTACTATTCTTGTACCGGCCCTGATGCTTGATCCTTGAAATATTTATCATATTTCTATCTGTATTTTGTTACATGCCGAAGTAGATGCATGTAAACTCCTTACCTCCTCCACGCGGCACTGGCCATCTTCCGCTCCCCTGGCGTCGTCGGACAGGCATGCCGCCACGGGGATGGTATGCATATTAGCCTTGTAGAGAGCGTTGACTGCTTGGCTGGAAGGCACGCACTCTTCTCTTCTTCCTGTGTCTTGGCTGTTACCAAGACAACTCCAATAAGGTCTTGGCTTAAGGCTTTTGGTCAATCAGAGGCTGTTGGACTCTATTTAAGTACCATGAGCCCCTGTCAATCTTGCCTGTTCTATTGTGTCCTGTCAGTCTCGCTCTCACATTCTTTGTGTGTGGTGCTTTATCTTCCTGCGCCCACATCTTTACTTGGTGTGTCTTCCATCACCTACCTCCTTTTGTTTGCTCTCTGTCTCCCACTGTTCAGGTGCTCTGCCTGAACCTCCATTCTCTGACGTAGACTAACCTGACATATTACTGATTGCTACTGCCAGGGGCCGTGACCTGCTAGGGCAAACAGCCCAGACTATCCCCACCATTATGGGGCTCTAGTGAAGACCAGAATCCTAGTAAGACTTCTGCACCTTGGTGAGTGGCTTTGTCATAACACAATTCAGTATTGTGGCCATCACAATGTTGTATATCCCCAGGAAAGATGAGGGGTACACAGTTAAATTGTCTGAAAGAGGAAAAGCAGCCACAACAGCACCTATGAAGAAGAACATTGCAAGACGCAGAGCAGCTGTAGAAAGGTTAGTAACCTTTGATAATATTTAATCTGTACTTTTGATCATATTTCAATCACATTTAATTGTATATTGTTGGTGTATGTTTCTTTAAAATGATTGCCTGCTTTAGGAAAAATGCAAAATGATGAAGTTAACAGAACATAACATTCATGTAGGACATCAATACTCATGTTTTCTGTCCCAACAGTAATGTGATTATTTTTCATTAAGCTGTATTGTTTTTTAATTTACTCTTTATATGTGTTAAGATTTAAACAGAAAGGTAGATTAAAAAGAGAACATATTATTTTCCTTTCATTTACAACACTAAACTGTGAATTTAACCCAGGCTTATAACAGCAGTGGCATTACCAGTTCTAAATGAAGTGTACTTCTAAGTTGAGGACAGAGGAGGAAACAAGCTGAAGAGGAGAAGCAGAAAATTAGCAAACTTCAAAATTAACTTCTTAGTTGATCCCAGGTGCAACAGAAGTTACAAGTACTGCTCCTCTAAATACAGCATTGCCATCTACATCCACTCCTGCAAATCATCCAGATCCAAACATAACTTAACTAGCTCCTGTTGCTGGGGAGATTCCACAATATATAAAAAAAACAGCAAAGGCATATACAGAGTATGTGATTCACCTCACAGATCCCGTACTATTTAACAATAAGAATACTAGTACTGTGGATTTGTAATGATCTGTCATGTCAGAATTATAATTACAACTTTTCAAACTTATGCAAAGTCTATGAAGGAGACATAGGTGAGCGAACTCAAACAAGGTTTTTACCAAAGAATGTATTTAAACATTAAGGGCTGGATCCAGACTTAAGAAAGTGCTTGAAATTAGTTACTCCTGGGCTAAACCATGTTGATTGCAGGGGAGTCATATTTCATCTGACTGGTCAGTATCTGTGTGTAGTAAGCAATTCAAAGATATTTCCCTGCATGCAAAGAATACAATTAACATGACTCCTCTTGAAATCAACATGGTTTAGCCCAGGAGTAACTTATTTCAAGCACTTACTTAAGTCTGTTTCCAGCCCTAAATGCGGAATGATGAATGTGTAAAACATGAATGGCTACTCAGTTTGGCATCCTATGGTTGTTTCTACCACTTTTCATGTCCAACAAAGAATCTCCATTTTCTACTTCAGGATTTAATGATTGGAAACATAGCAATCTTATTGTGGATCATGAGATCATGAACACGGAGAAGAACATCACAAGTGCATGGTCACATATTGAATTCGATAAAGAAACTGGATGTATAGATTCCTTATTAATTAAACAACATTGCTCACAGCAAAAGTACTGGAATAAAGAGTTTGCTTTCCTGTCTCCAGACTTTAGACATTTCGAAGAGAGATTCAAACTATTGAAAACATTTTTACTCTTTAGGTTTTCTAGAGCTGTTGAGTGAATTTTACCCCTTTTTTGCAAGACCATCTAAAATTGTATGGGAATGCTGGAAAGGGGGTCCCATTGTATCTATCTGCAAATATGTGTGAGGAATTTAATGATTTAATGGGACAACATGTTTTTTATACCATTATAGAAGAAATAAAAGTCTACATTTAATTCAAGATGGTGAGATGAGATTAACTTGATATAGCATTCATGTTGCCAATTAACTACTAATAATACAATTTTATGATACTTAGCCATTAGATAAGTACACTATACTTACAATATAATTACACTATACACTATAATGTCACTATATACTAGATACACTTGATGGACTATAGCATTCAACATGACAGGATCATGAATGTAATCTTAGTGCTTTTTATTATTAGTATAATTATTTTATTATTATTATTATTATTATTATTATTATTATTATTATTTATGGTTTGTGAGGTTAGTCACCACATTCACCACAAGAAAGTAAAATAAATGTCGAATGACATGAGTTTGGAAAACTCATACAAATGATCAGCTGACATTTACAGTGCGGTACAGTACATTCGAGGATGTAAGAAAGTGCAGCGTTTTCTCCAGTTCATATCCATCTTTTCTGATAGAGAGTAGAACTTAGCAGTCACTGTTGTAAATTTCCTTAATGAGAAAATGTCTGCTAAATCAAACTGCTGTGGTCAGTCATACAACAGTGCCTCAAATATGCCTGGAAGGTATACTGAACTGTAAGCACTGTATGAGTTGGCAATCCACGTTCCCTGTACTGGAAACATTTTGTAACTTTCTGGGAGTAAAAGCGTCAAAGTCTCTTTCTCTGGCTTGATCAGCTTTTCTATGCCTTTATCTCATCTTCTACACAGTGATGGAATTTTCTGTCATAATCTTTAGGAAAAAAATCACTTTGATGCAGTTTCATATTCTGCCTGAAGGTTTTGAAAATACTACAGATGTCTTGTGTTCCGGTATCCAGCTAACACTAGCCCGAATGTCAACACAAGGCAAGAGGCAAAAGGATTAAATGAGAAAATGGGGAACATGGAAACAATCTTTCAGACAATTTACTGGAATGACATTCTCAAAAGATTCAACAAAACAAGTAAGTTCCTGCAGTCTAAAGGCGTGAAAATACCCATTGCCATAATTTTTCTTGAGTGTCTAAATATCTGTCTTAAGGAAATTAGAGACAGGTTTAGAGAGGATAAACTGAAGGCCAGGGGCAGGCTTCCAGCTTCAGATTATTGCTCTGTGAATAAATGGTAATGAAAGCAAAGTGTACAGCTTACTAGATGTGATGGATCAGGATAAATACTTTTAAATAAATGGTTAGGTGTGTGCACTCTTTGATCTCTGACTTGCAGAGGGTTATTCATGGATTGGAAATTATTTTTTCTTCTTCGTTCAATTAGAAAAATCAATTGGTTCTGATGAGCTAAACAAAGAGTGAATGCCAGCATCTTGAGTCCCTTATGGTTCTTGATGAAAATTGTGAGATTCTCCCTGCATTGTACAGCAAACTAACGTCGCTTGAAATGTGTGTTTCCCAATGATGAAATTGCACTCAGTGTTTATGGGCATGAGGGTGACTAACCTGACGACATAGGATAGCTCATTTTAACTTATAAAGAACCAGATTTGCGTCACAATGGGACAGCAGTGTTTAAACAGGATCCATGTGCATGGAAAATGACATCTTATAAAAAATTGACTTCAAGTCAGGTATAAAACAACTAGTCTAAAGCCCGTCATAAAGACAGGAAAAAATTAAGTTTATTTTTTTTTTGTTTCAAGTTTAATTCTGTGCATCACTTTAAATACATATGTGTAATGAAGTAGCAGCAGTTCTCCCAGATTTTATTCAATCAATGCTTTACAGAAACAATATTTAATTAAAGTTTACTGAAAAATATAGATCATTAATGTTTATTTTCCTCAGAAATAGTATTTTTGCACAGAGAAGTGACTGTGATGAGGCCTTCAATTTAACTGTCTGAGGAGAAATAATGGTGAGGCGGTTTTAAATATAACTGCCTGAAGCCATAGTGCTGTTGATAGGTTAATATAAATCTTGATTTTTATGAAGGTGCTGAGTGCAAAGCCAAGGTGTATGTGTGTGTGTATTAGGGGTGTTATTATTAGCTGCCATCGTCTTGAATGTGGCATGAACTTTCTGAATGCAGAGGTAAGGTGCAGCACTGCTGTCATCTCCACATACTGCACCTTACCTCTGCATTCAGTAAGTTCATGCCACATCCAAGATGGCAGCTGGGATCCACAGGAAGGACCCTGGCCACCATCTTGGATGTGGCAAGAACTTCTTCAGTGTGGGCAGAAGAGGGGGCGGGTCTTGATATTGGGAGCTTTCTGCTGCTGCTAAAAGTAAGTAAAAGGGGACTCACAGGGGGAGGGAGGGAATATGTGTGTGTGTGTTTTTTTTAAGTTTTTTCTGCACCTCACCGTTGGGCATGTGCAGTAGCATCCCAACGTGTGGACACTACTGCGCATGTGCATAACAGTGAGGAGCAGAATGGCTTTTATATAGATAGATAGGTGACTGTGGTGGGGATGCTATTATTGATTATTGAACAGTGTGTGTAGTGGAGGTGTAGTTATTGTTGACAGGTGACTGTGTGTGAAGTGGGGGTGTTATTATTGATTATAGGTGACTGTGTTGTGGGTGTTATTATTGATGACAGGTGGCTGTGTTGGGGGTGTTATTATTGATTACGGGTGGCTATGTTGGGGGGGGGGGTGTTATTATTGATAGTCCAAGGTCCAT
>WWET01004840.1:91343-111402 GCA_011038615.1 Limnodynastes dumerilii
CGCAGATCGGCTCAAAAGCCGATCTTACGCTTACGCCCGCCGTCCTAGCGACGGCGGGCGTTATTCTGGATCAGGCCCATTGTGTTAGAAGGGTGCAAATGGGTATAGTGGAAGTAGTGGCTGCTTTTCAACATTGGGTTATAACTCCTTCAGAGATCTTACTGGGATTGGGTGCTGAGAAGTTCTTTGATAAGGCGTCTTGGCTCCACCTTCAGAGGATTTGGACATAAGTTTTCACAATATATTAATTTCATGTACAATCCCCTACGACTAAGCTGCTGATTAACAACAAATGTAGTGATCTACTTGTCAAGTGGGGCACACACCAGGGCTGCCCGATGTCACCTTTACTATTTAATTTGGCTTTGGATCAACTACTTGGATCTTGCAGTCGATGTCAGAGTTTAAAGGCATTGAGGTTAGAAGGCATACTGTTAAAATTACTGCCTTTGCAGATGATCTAATGCTATACATGTCAAACCCACAAGACTCTCATACATATTTTAGACAAAATTGAGCGATATTGGAAAGTTTCTGGTTTACTGTTAATAAAAACAAATCAGTAGCCTTTTCATTAAACTGGTATATAATAGTTTTCTTCAGAATAGCGCAATGTATAGAACTACCCCAAAAAATAGAGAACATTTTTAATACAAAAAATTAAATGGGACTTGGTGTGCACTCTAAAACTGTCTCTTTAAGGAAGGTCCAGTGGTGAACTGACTCTTTAAGAAAGGTGCAGCTTCAGCAATGCATTTTCTCTCCACAAGTTTATATGTAAATTAAAATGAAAAGAACAGAGTTAAAATATAACATTTATTAACACGAATTAGACACCAAATAAATAAATAACACAAAAATGAAATCAGGGATATAACGCTCTAATAAAATCAATAAAAAACCGTCCCCCTATGAAAAGAGGCTATCGTACCCGGCATCGGCACTGAAGATGTATTAATGATGATACAGTCACTGGTGGACGCAGAAGGGCTTCTTTCTCAACGGTTTCATCCTTGAAATGCGTCAGCGGTGATTCCGGACTCCCCAGCGTGGCTCTCGGCTCCCGACATCTTTGGCTCTCTGATCTTCATTTGATTGCAACATCTTGCGTCCACCGGGCATTTTTTTTTATATCTGGTAAAGTTTCATTGACACCCTACTAACTGGTACAACAGAGGCGTAACTAACGTGGGTTTTGTAGGGCTCGTTCCCCAGGTTCCAATGGCGCCCAGCTGATGTGGGCGCAATCGGAGCCTTAGGGCATGGGTCCTACTAAACCCAACTTGTTTTTTTTCCCCGTTGGACTCCTTTTCCAGGAGTCACAGCAGGTAGCAGGCATCACAGCCTGGTATCACAGGGGGTGCATGCAGTGAATACAGACGCCGCATGGGGGTCATGTCAGCGTCTGTATTCACTGCACGTACCACCTGACAATGCAGAGAGCGCGCCGCGGAGGTGAGCGAGGAGAGGATAAGTAAACTATAACTGGGGGCTGCACTAAGGATTGAAACCATATTTAGGGAGCGCACTACGGACTAAAACTATATTATGGGAGCGCACTAAGGACTGAAACTATAATGGGGCTGCACTAAGAACTAAAACTATATAATAGGGGTGCACTAAGGACTGAAAATATATTATCGGGGTGCACTAAGGACTGAAACTATATAAGGGGCTGCACTAAGGACTAAAACTATATAATGGGGGTGCACTAAGGAATGAAACTATGGCGGGGCTGCGCTAAGGAAAAATACTATATAATGGGGGTGCACTAAGGACTGAAACAATACATTATACCTACTGCATACCAAGATGGGATATATATCAGTGTTGTTTGACTACGCCCCCAATGAGTTAACCACGCCCTTTTGTGCCAGCGGCACAATTATGCCTGCTACATATCAAGAGAAATATATATCAATACAAAAAATTTAACTGGGGGGCGCACTTTTGGGATTTGCCCCAGGTTCCATTTACCCTAGATACGCCCCTGTGGTACAAAGCAACTAATTTATCGTTGTTTCTACCAAACTAGTTGGTATGAGACATGTATGCTTGAAAATGACCCTCCTATTCTTGTTTATGATGTTTATGTTAAATATGGTCTGCTCTTTTATATTGGAAATTGAATGCCACTTTATGATCGCGATCCTGTGACAATGTGTAGTGATATGACTTGTATACCCATGTCTGTTGCTCTGTGCATATGTGTGGATGTGATGCTTTGTTAAAAAATTGTGTACTACATAACTGTTACAATTGTTATGTAATTGGTTGAGATGATTTTCTTCTGTAACCTATTTTGTTTTAATTGTGATTCCAATATTTAAAAAAAAAAAATGTAATAGCAACACTGGGTTGATGCATAAGTCTCAGGTTTGTATTCTATATGTTAAAAAAATAAAAAGAATGTTGTGTTTGTTTCAGACATCGTGCAAAGCCAAATAGCTTTTGTAAAAGCAAGAGCAAGAACTTCTTGGTATATGGAGAGAGAGGACAGGCTCTATCCATTAGGCCCATCTCAGGTCTGTAGGACCTTTAGCTGGTAAGCAGTCAGGGTGTTATAAAACAGTCAGGCTACTGTCAGGGTCATTGATAACCTGGTCACTGAGATATGAGGCCTCTCTGCATTAACACCAAGCTTGGAATGCTTAAATATGTTGTGTTTTGTTGAAAATGGGAAATTAGGTCCTACCACTGTATTAAGAGACAGTTCCTATGTGTTAGTTATAGGTTGTTTGACTGTTTCATTTGTGTTACCTTACCTGTTTCAAAATAAAACTATCACAGTTCATCTCTCTGCTTCCATCACTGTTCACTTCCGATTGCTGATTAGTCTGCTGGTGTGCTTCTGCCTATCAGCAACATGCTCGGCTCTCAGCTCTTGCACACAGGTGCAACCAGCTCTAATCAGCACAGCACTAAGGACCTGATTCACACTTATGATAGAAATTGTGTACTTGCCTAAAAATATGCATCGCAATTATACGCAAGTGCGACTCAAGGAAAGCAGCGGCTGCAGCTAACCACACCCACACACTCTTTTCGTGTTTTATGCCATACATAGAAATAGGAAAGTACCTAAGATATGGCCCTTGAATTGTGCGTGAATTATTTTTAATAGAGATTCAGCCAAACATTTAGCAATGCAGACATTGCTGTTTTACTTTATTACATGTATTAGCTAGCAAGCCTTTGTATTTTTGAACTATCAATTAATTCTTTGAAGAAGTGAAAATAGAAGACAACTCTAACTGTGCCATCAGCAACCCAAAAAAAGGGGGGGAAGATACATGCAAAATTATGATCCTGCAAAAAGGATATTCTGGGCATGATTGTTTTTACAATTTTCAATAGAAATGTGTATTAAATAAAAATTTAAAAAAATGTACAAATGTAGCATAAATTACCACACAACAGAAATTATGCATACTGGTTTAAATAAGTCGAACATTTAAAAAAAATAATAATAAAATGTAACATTATTCCTATATTGAAATTAAACACAAAGGATACCTTGACACTGTTGAAAGTATTTTATTAAATAGCAAAAAACCATAGCTTTAAGTAGGTGAGTTTTATGTGTGTTAATTACACGCAGATGTGCATTGATTAAAATTATGCAGCAGCTGATGGCTGTGTGCAGTGTGTTTGAACGCATGGACTTTCATATGGTACAACAGGCTTCAGCAACTTACGAGTGGTCAAGGGCTACCTTAATTTTTCCTGTGCGTATGATTTGCTCCTGCTTATGAATCAGTCATAACTCTGTTGGCACGCCCATACTGTACATTAGTAGTCCATGTGGAGCTCATTTGCATTAAGTGTCTTGCCCTTCTCGCCACCCATGCAGGACTCGTTCCGTGCCGATGCGTGCATCAGTCGTAAGTCTGACCCCCGTGTGTGTGAATCAGTTTTATGTTCTATGTTTTATATGCGTATATGCGTATATTTGGGTTCTGGGCATGTGCAGTTTTAAAAATCGTAAATACACGCTCGTAGATTTCACATTTACTTATGTGTGAATATGGTCCTTTATCACTAAACTCCAACACTTTTCTCATTGCTAGAGTATTGGTAACATAATGTAAGTAATCCACACAGCTGCTGCCACAGTTGGTACAGTGCGCATGCTTATGTTTACAACTTAAATGGTCTACATATTTAATGTTATGTTTTTATTTTATTATTTTAAACATTAAAGTGATTAATATATACCCCTTGGGCAAACAAAAAAAGGTATCGTGCGCATAATAAATTAAATAAAAAAAACTCTAGTATTTGTTTTAATCTGCTTTTTGAACCAATCATTATTTTTCATAGCTGTATTATTGTAAAGGTGCACATTACAGTTTGTTTAGATACTAAAATAAGAAAAAAAAAGACAGAAATGCTAGCAAGTTTGGATGTGTGAGGATCATGTTTGAAACGCCCCAAAACCTAAATTTTTTTACGTATCTGAAATCACCCCTTTTCATCCTCAAAATATGTGGATTCACAAGGCGTCATTTGCGAATACTTGTACGTGCATTGCATCAGACTTTTTATACACGTGCATGCACTGTTGCTGGATTCTGCTGCACTTCCGCTTAAAATAATGACTCTATTAAAAGCAGGAGGTCAAAAAGTATAAGAAAAAGTATGTGCTCGTGTTAAATTATTTTTTATTGTCCAGTTTATATTTGTTTTGGGAAATATATAAAATGATGTAAGAATATTTCCAGATTTTAGCATAATGCACCGTTTAAAGAAATTTTTATATTTTTAATAATATAACCCTCTGTATGTTTAGGTTGCTAATTGATTAATAAAATGTGTTGATTTCAGCAGCTGGAGATCTCAGAAGTGATTAAGTCAAGAAGCCCTAGTCCTCTTTCATGCTAAGTCTTTTATTAGAAAAAATGTCCTGAACGGTGATATACCAAGATCAATTTATTCATCATACTCCACAAGCTTATGTACTGTAAATAATACATTGAGACTGGTTCATTAAACTGGTCTTTAATGTGTACTTTATTAGAATACTCCCTTTTTAAATAAAATTAATTAACACAGCAATAAAAAGTTAACATCAATCATTTCGCCTACACATATATTTAATGAAAAGTGTCTTAAAGAAAATAAAGTGTTAAGGAAAAACATGACTAATGAAGCTTTCACCAGTATATGGTTCAACCTGATATCAGGAAAAGTTAAAACCTGGTTTAGGATCAGTTGTAATGGAGTTAGTTTCGCTGTACTAAATTCTTCATGAACTGTGTCGTCCGATTGAATATATTATTTCTTTTTGTATTTGAAATTAAAATGTAAAAAAAAATTAAACATTGATAATTTTTTAACTTACTAAAAACCCTATTTAAAAGAATATTTAGGGTTTTGTGAACTATATTTAATATATTTAGATATTTTATGTTACAGGATTCATTATTTTAATAACATTAAGAATGTGGATCCTGGCTACTTCTGCAGTTAGTTGCGCTAATGACAGTTGTACTGTCATTGGGGTATATTTATACTCTTTGGGCAGTGTCAAAATTCTCGTTCTCTCGATAATTCTGACACTGCCCAAAGAGTATAAATATAACCCAATGACAGTACAACTGTCATTAGCTCCAGGATGTCCTGCATGCAGTACATAGTTTGCGTTGTTGTAATAGGGTTTTTTTTGCCAAGGCCATCCCCTGGATTAAAAACTTACAAGACTGGACCCCCATCAGAGCAGGTAAGTATGTTTATAATTATTTTTTTGCAACTTATGGGCATTTTTTAAGGATCATTTATGGAAACACTACACAGATTTTTTTTATTATTACGGGGACATGGATATTGGCCATACTTTTATGATTTTAATATTTTTGGGGCACATGTGGGCATTTTTTTTTCCATTTATTATGTGGGCACTATATTTATACATTTTTATGACGGGGCATATATGGCACAGCAGGCTCTGGATAGCAGGGCATGCTGGCACTTGTGGTTCTCCAAGCACCGGCATGCCTTGGTATTCATGGGCATGCTGGCGCTTATAGTTCTACAAGCGTCAGCATGCCTTGTCGGGCCGTCATTTATTTATTTGACTAGGTTGTGGTGGAGGGGGTGGCGGAGGAAGGAGTTAATTTTTTCTACTATGTTAAAAAAAATGCAGCCCTGCAGTCGGAGCAATTAATTTATTTTTAACAAGGCTGGCTTTTCTAAAGAAACACGCACCTCTAAATCGTATGTTTTAGCTGATCCACCTTGCGCATCCGCTAAAACCCTGAATCCCGGCCTAAATGTGCAAATTGGTAAATACCTTTTTTTTTTGTACTTTTGATTACTAGTTTGTAGCTTCAATAGTGAGGTTATTGACAAGAATATATAGAATTAATTTAATGCCATTAGCCCAAAAATACCAACATTGTTAAAATAAAAAGCATAGAATCCACCATAAAATAAGCTAATTTAGCATCACAGGGCAAATTAAAGTAGTTTAATCATCTAGTTAATACTTCCAGCATGCCCTACAAATTTAATGTGCCTAATATAAAGTAATAAATCATTTAGCAAAAAATGTAATTTAATTCTTTTGATTATTTATTTCATAGATTATATGACATAAGTAATAGGTGTGTATCTGCAAGGAATTAATAAGAGGTGTGAGTGAATAATTATTAATCTAATGTATATTCAAGAGTGATCTAATAAAGATTTATTTGTTCATAAATTAAGGTCTAATTCATTCATTGAACATTTAAACCACAATGTAGCTTGAATTATTTTAACTTATTGCTCTAATGGCAGATTGTTAATGGGAACAAATATAAATACAACAACATGCGAATGTGGCATCAAGAGGCTAAACATACAAGACATGCAATTCCATTACTGAAAACTAAACAAAAGGGAAACACCAAGGCCATAAATCCAAACTGTTAAATCTAATAATACATTTTTTAATTAACTTTCTTCTATATTTTGTTGGATTATATTGCATGTTTTCTATTTGTTGTCTTTTAACCACAAAATTGGTTGCAGTGATGGGAACACTCTCATGTATCAGGGCTGGGGTTACATTCCATGCTTCTAGCAGTAGCTGGATAGCACATGCGCAGTTTGCATAAAATCACTAAGATAGGCACATAGCCTGTGTATAATTAAATACGTTAATAAGTGTGAATCACGACTTGTATAATATTTTATTGTGATTTTTTCAAGGCTAAATATTTTTGTTGCACAAAAAATGGATGATGAACCACAGACAAGTGGTAAAATTGTTAAAAAGAAACATGGCTGATACAGCGATACTTACCTAGACTATGATTTTACAATGACAATGAAGTGTCCAAAGAGTGTATTATATCTGTAAATACTGAATCCAGAATGCATGATTCCAAATAAACTAGAATTCCACTTAGAGACTAATCACCTTAACATAGGTAATAAACCACATGATTACTTCACCAGAATGTTAAAAAAATTGAAAGAAAAATCTGGTACATTGTTTAATGCAGCATCCATACCAAGCGCAGTTGCATAAAGAATTGTGAAGTGTAAAAAGCCTTACACCATCACAAAAGAACTTAGGTTACCAGCTGCAGTGGATATCATCAAAATTATAAAAAAGTTGTCCCAGCGTATTTATCCTCGCTCATGCCGGCTGAAGTTAAGGTAGCCTTAAGCCGGCGTAAGCGAGGGTAAATACGCTGGGACAGGGGAAGTGTCGGGGGGAGTGCATAGATGTTACGCTGAGCGTTAGTACGCTCAGCGCAACATAGTAAGTCTGGATCAGGCCCAAAGTCCGATTCATTACCCAGCATAGCAGCCAGGCGAGGGTTTAACACAAAATCATCACTAAACACTGGCCTATCTTATTGAAAGATGAAAAAATTCTTCCTTTCTTACCACTCAGACCAATGCTCACATTCAAAAGAGCCAAAAATCTCAAGAACCTACTCGTTCCCAGTGCTCTGAGAACAGACCGCTCACTACCAAGCACTTGGCTCAACGAAAACCTACCAGGATTCTACTACTGTCTTAATTGCATTGAGTGCAAAACCTGCACACCGAGGTCCACAAAAAGCATCTCTAAATTTGAATCCATTAAAAATGGATGGGTTTTCGAGATCAAAGAAAAAATTACATTCAATACAGAGGGGGTAATTTTTCTGCTTAACTGCCCATGTGGCTTACAATACATAGGCAGAACATATACGCAACATTAAAAATGACATGACTTCACATAGTGTTCCTATTCATTTTAGTACTTCCCACCATTGCGACCCCTCACTCCTATCATTTATGGGGATCAAAAAAGTCACCAAACCATGGAGAGGAGGGGACTTTGTTTCCATTATCTCCAGGAAGGAAACTAAATGGATCTACCATATGGACAAACTCTCTCCCAGTGGTCTAAATCTGGACTTTGATTAGCAACCTTATTGTTCAAGTAATAGGAATCACATTTATTAAGGGATCACATCTGCAAAGACCTCTATCAGCATCCCAGCACCATCTGTGTATCATCCGCACTACAAACATTGCATCCGACAGGTCTGACTCCATCATCGGCGGCATCTGTATTTCAGCCAGGATCGACATTGCAGGAGAAGCAGCACCTCATGAACATCGATGTGCAACTGCATACAGCACGGGTGAGCTCCCCGTAGCTGAATACTTATCCCTTACTGGTAAGGTCAATTTATCTTTTTCTTGTGGAGTGCCCATAAGCACAAGGACCGCGAACAGCACGCTTACCCGCAGCATCAGTTTTACTGCCCAGAACTAATAGTGTTTACACCATCTTACACTCAAAACTATCCTTTGGAAACAAACAATAGACTTTTAACGATCCTCCCCACCTACAACAGTGCCTCAAGATAATAACACACTTTCTACACCACTAATAATGGACTGTGGTTGATATTCTTTTCTCCCCCATTTGCTTTACATTTATCTTTTTTATGCACAGTGTGTTTAATAAAATATTCTATTTTATTTCATGTGCCCTTATTGATTACTACCTAGGAGACCTGACTGGCGCGCCAAGGATACCACTTTGTTTCTCACTTTGTCCAATAGGAAGCATTCCTCCCTACTTTCTACGTATCCACACCAGGCAGCTGACAGACTGTATTTTCCTTAACACCTGCTCACTTTTCTACTTACACATAAAGAAGGGGCTATAAGACTGGTTGGACAAACAGAAGGTGAAGACAACAAGGTTGACTGGACACAAATAAAGAGGGGGCAATAAGGCTGCCTGGACACAGAAGGAGGGAGCAATAAGGCTGGCTGGGCAAACAAAAGGAGGGGCAATAATGCTGGTTGAACAAACAGAAGAAGGGGACATTAAAGGTGACTGGACACAAATAAAGAGGGAGCAATAAGCCTTGGTGGACAAAGAAGGAGAGGTAATTATGCTGGTTGGACAAACAGAAGGAGGGGACAATAAGGCTGACAGGAAACAAGTAAAGAGGGGGGCAATAAGGCAGGCTGGGCACAGAAGGAGGGGCAATAAGGGTGACTGGACATTCATAAGGTGGGGGCAATAAGGCTGGGTGGACACTCATAAAGAGGGGGCTATAAGACTGGCTGGCCACAAACAAGGAAGGGACAATAAGGCTGGCCCGCCTACTTAACGTATTTCAGAGGTATTTTGACCTCACGTAAAATTGGCACGCCCACACGTAATTATTTACGTGACACATACGTGAATGGCCCATATGTTCACAATTACGCTACGTTACTCTGCATATTTCCTATGGTGCGCATGCGCAGTACTTACCAAAAGGCGATTTTACGTCTACGCCACGCGTAAATTCGCTCACAAGCGTTGTTCTGGATCAGGCCCAATGTTCTTTTCTGTTTCTCTGATTTACATCAGGAACTCTATGTATATCTCATAAAAGTACACAAGTGTGCCAATAACAATTTGGATACAGATTATTTGTGATAATTGACAAACCAGTATTATGTCTTTTACAATCTGAATGTATTGGATCTATTTGACAAACTTAATGCATCTCTCACTCCAAGAAACAACACACACATTTTGAAACTCGGTTTCTTACAATCAATGATGTTTATTTGACACTTGAGTCAGTTTTTGTGTAGCACCTTTCAATGCTCATTTACTGGTTTAAAAAATATTTTCCTGAAGAATTTTATGGACACTAGATTTATTAAGTGCCAAGTCCTTATTTGACTTTACATCTACAGTAGAAGAAAAACTCATTAAGCTATTCTGCAGCAAGATAAAGACTAAGGTATATATCCCCTGATATGTGCTAAAGCACAGAGAATCATTATTTCATTTGCAACAACATATCCTTGTGAAGCTTTCTCCTTTTTAGAAGTAGCCAAGCACGTTTTTGTAGATATTATTGTTTTATTTTGTTTGATCTCATTCCTATTATGGAGTGTTGTAAATTATACAAGGAAATATACAGCATTTAATTGAAAGTAAAAAAAAATGGAAAATATAATTTTGGGGGGAATTTATGTATATAGTTTTTTTGCAAATAACTAGTGTAGTAAGACAATAATTTCTGTCCTGACCTAAATAGTTATTGAATTGATTTGACCCAACTATTTTAAAAACATGACTACTCTAATTATTTTGGTTAAGGGGGTCACTAAAAAATACTTACCACTTTAGAGTCCATTTATCAGTAAGATTGTCCCAATTTGCATAGAAAAGAGTTTGGGATTGTGAATGATAGAAATGATAGAGCTTTGGTGCATCATTGCAGGCATTATGCTGCCCCCCTTTAATTGCACAAATGTAATGATGAGGTATAAAATAGGCAACCAAATAATAGAGAAGGTGAGCAAATTCTTCTTTTTAAGTTTGTTATGCATAATTAAAACATTGAAAGAAATAGACAGTTGTACTGTAAACTGAGTTAATTATGCTTTACTATGCCTTAGGAAACACAAGTGATTTAGAATTATTTATAATGAAGGTATAGAAAGATCATGGTTATAATACATTAACTGTGGGTCAGATCCAGAAATCCAACATATCCCCAATTTCTGTAGGTTTTAATATGTAGCCATATTTTGGTATTATGCATAAGTGCTAATCAATGTCACTGCCAAAAGAGGAACTGGGTTGAATTTGCAAGTTAGTGTTCCTGTACCCAATAAGCGTTTCCTCTGTTGTCTCTCAGATTTCTCTATTTCTACAAATATCTGCAATGAATCGTAAAACCTGGCTATTGGAAGTTTATCTGTGTAAGAGGAAATGGTTAAAATGCATATGCACCAATGTCTGGACAGAGAAGTCTAGCATTCGCACATCCCTCTGAATGTTTTTTCATGGAAGAGTAGTGGTCTGCATCTTGCCTTATATGTGTAGAGCAGGGGTGGCCAACCACAATGGCCCTTAGAGCCAAAAAGTTACCGCTGAATCCTCAAGGAGGATTTCACGTAACTTCTAAGAGACAGAAGACAATTACGCCCCTCTGTACGTATGTCACTAAGTGCGATTCACAAGTCCATTCCTAAAGGACTTACATGCATAATTATCACGTAACTTACGTTGAAAAAGTTACTACGCATGTACAGTTAATCCGCTCCAAAAATACGCACAAAACCCCACACAAAATCGTATCTGTGAATACTGTCCACTCTCTCCCTGCAGGAGCTGACTGACAAGGTAGATGACCTTGCTCCCAATTGATGGAGTACTAAATAGTGACATTGCTGGTTGCTTTGGGTATACCAGAGGATTTGGGGGTTCCACAAATTGAAATGGCCCATAGGCTAGGGCAAGAACGGGACAGTCCTAATAGTAAACCATACCGTTATAGCCAAATTTCTTGGCTACCGGTTATCTATGTAATATTTTATAGATTATATATCTCAGTTACATTTTCCTTTTTATTTTTGCTTATTATTACATGTTGGTAAATTACCTTAGGCGTGCACTGTGGAAACAACAGTGTCCTCCATTTTATCTTGTTTGGTTAATTAAAATAAAAAAAATTACAAAATTTTCAGGCTTCCAGACAGCGAGAAGGGTTTTTTTGCGTTCCTGCCACAAGGAATATGGGGGATATTGTGGTCATCTAGCTCCTTGTGGGTCACTTCTGCACATTTCCTTTCCAGGGGTAAGGTAGGATGGCTGCACAATCAGATGCACATCCTCCTCCCCAACTCTCCTACATTTAGTCTCCTGGAATGCTAATGGTTTAAATACCTATGTTAAAAGAAGAAAAATGAAACCTGCTATAGTATTTGTGCAAGAGAATCACTGGCATGAGGGTGACCCCTCTGTGCTATGGGCTCCTTGGACTGATCAATGTCTATCCACTCCTTACTAAAGCTAGGGGGTTAGCAATCTTGTTTAGCCACCACAGCCGTTGTGTTCTTGGGGATAGTATCATAGAGAGATTCATCTTAGAAGATGGTAAAATTTATGGGAAAAAATTGGTAAATGTATAGACCCCCAACTCAGATGTGCATAGTTTTTTAAGTAGCCAAATTAACCCAAATTTTGACCCAGATGCGCAATTTTCCTTTAATCATTGAAGGGGAATTTAACCTGGTTCATGAAACTTGATAAACTTCCCCTTGCCCGTGACATGCATTCAGCCTTCTGAAATTGCTTTACTTCTTTCCTAATACACATGAATGATGGACATGTGGAAGGTTCTACACCAGTCAGAGTGGGACTATACTTTTAATTTCATCGTTCCCATTTCCGATTGACTATTTTCTAATATTGCATTACTTGGTAACATATACATATAAAGCAACTATGCCCCTACCACACTCACCCTTTTCCCCAACCCTATAATTAGAGAGCACCTCTGCAGATTTATGGTGCAACTCTATTCCTGGCAGAAATGTAGGAGCTTTTTGGTGAGCAAATGGGCCTACATGGATGATAATATAGAATATTTGGAAAGACCTGTGATTTTCTGGGCCGCATCTAAGGCTGATATGTGTGGCCATATTATTAAGTACATGGCCAATCATCATTGGAAAGTAGACAGAGTGTGCACACAACACCAGTCTGCATTGCGCAGGAATTATGAATCCTGCCTTAGTGACCCCTTGGAAGCTACACCATCAAAATACAAGAAAACACATCAGTTACTGGATGATTTCCCTTCATCTTAATTTCATGAAATATAAATACTATAGTTGGGATAATAGGGTAGGTAGGATCTTGGCCAAGATGGTCAAACCACAATCTGGTTAACTTTTTGTTACAATGACAGACCATCAAGTCAAGCAGTAACCTCTAACTACCACTGGCCGAATTATTTCACAGTTTCAACAGTATTACAGCGACTATAAATCTATCTGCTCAGGAGCACATTTTGAAGGAGACGAGGCTGCCTCAACTCTCTCCAGATTAGAGGGAAATGTTGGACTCCCATTACAGAGAGATATAGAGGGCAATATCAGAATATTATAAAATCTACAGCCTTACATTACTACAATCCTTTTCGACCTCTATAACCAAATTCATACAGACAATAGACCAACTAAGAGTGAGTTAGGGGCAGACAGATCTGCACCTAACTCACTCATTCAGCCCCTAACCCGCCCCCCACTTTTAGGTACCTTATGGCACTTAAGAGTGTCATATGGCTACCTTAACTAGCCATGCGTATTTTCCTTCTTAAGAAGGAAACTATGCACAGAGAATGCTTCTCTCCGCATCCCCCCTGCCCTCCCCAGCTAATCTAAATCCCTCCCACCTCCCACTTCTAAGTAAGCGCTCCCTGAGACAACAAAAGTATGCCTCTTTCTTCCTAGACTAGTCCGTGTGGTCTTTAAAGGCCGCACAGAGGCAATCTACGTATCTAACTGGTACGTAGATTGTGTAAATGTACTACTGGGCATGCGCATAAGTTACATTCTTTAAAATTACTCACCTAAGAAGCCGGAGCTTCTTAGGTTTGAATCCGGTCCAATGTTCCTTATCCTGAATTTAACAAGGCCTATACAACTTTGATCCCCAACCAAATAATGATCCTAAAAAACTAGAATCTTACAGGCCTATCAGATTAAATAGCGATTTTAAGCTCTTGGCAAACATCATGGCCATCCGTTTACAATCAATTTGTTAAGTTGGGATTTGTTAGATGCCAACATTCTGTCAGGGGCATTAGGACAGCCATAACAGTTATTGTTTTTTGGCTAATGCTTAACCCAACACTCAGAAAGCATTCAACACTGTACTAAAGAATTCTGTTTGCAGTGTTGGAGAGTAGGGAGCTTGCTCTCAATTTCATTAGGCTGAACCAGTATTTATTTACTGACCTGTCTACAAGATTGTTTATTAATGGAATGCGTAGTGATACCATTGGTATGGGGCATGGAACAAGGCAGGACTGTCCTCTGTCCCCACTGCTTTCTATCTGGCTATTAACCCAATTTTAAGAATTCTACAACATTGGCAAGGTTTCACAGGCATTCAAATTGGGAATCAGAAGATAAGGGCTACCACATTTGCAGACTTGCTTCTCTACATAGACAATCCTAAACAAATAGTGCTGCCAACCTTAGATAAAATTGACGAGTTTGGTACCATCTCAGGGATCCATGTTAACAAGAAGAAATCGGTGGTTTTGTGTTTAAGGCATGGGGTGACATGTCTGAGTTGGGGAAAGATTGTGCCTACACAAGGGGAGGGGCACTTGTTAAGTTACTTAGGTGTCACTCCTCCTAAAAACCCAATTAAACTTCATTGTATGATTATCAATCTTTTTAATCAATTATCTAAAAGCAAGACATATGGAATTGGGGTAATCTCCTTTTATCGTATTTCTTTCAAACAAATTTACTGAAAATGGTGTCCTTCCCTAGGAATTTATATGCCCTTCAATCTTTGCGCATTATTAACTCAAAAGGATAATCAAGTAATAAATGCATTATTTAGAAAGTTTATTTGGAAAGGGGGTAGGCCCTGAATTAGCCTCTAAAAATGTATATCAATCCAAGGAGCACAGTGGCATAAAGTTCCCTAATGTGATGGAATATAATCTAGTGGCGGGGTTACATGTGATGCTGGCACCGACACCGACATTTATTATGACCATAGACCTTAGGTACTTTCTCGACCAGCATGACCAGGAGGTCCAGCTGTGACATTCCGTTATTGTGGAATATGAGACGGGTATGGCACATCCTTCGTTATAGGATGAGGATGAATGTTCACAAATCTATCTTTCTCCCACTTCCACAAAATCCTGAATTCCAGCATGTTGAAGCCTCTTATCCATTTACCATCTGGAGAGTTGGAGGGGTTTCAATTATTTGAAATCTTATCTGTAAAGCTTGTAAGTGAGTTCTTCCATTTTCTGAGGCTGCAGAACGAATTGAATTGCTGCATGTATATCCAATAGCTTTTCTGCAGGTTAGACATTATATTTGCCCCGTTGTTGCACAGTTTGGAATAATAGGCTGGAATTCATGCTACTGCAACCTACCC
The DNA here is from genome assembly GCA_011038615.1 of Limnodynastes dumerilii. NCBI lineage: Eukaryota > Metazoa > Chordata > Amphibia > Anura > Limnodynastidae > Limnodynastes > Limnodynastes dumerilii. The sequence continues at coordinate 106,774 of WWET01004840.1, forward strand.
CTTTAAACAAAGCTATATCACACCACTACAGGGCCCTCTGGGAGGAGATTGATCATGGAAAAATACACTCTGGTATGTCTCAATGGCTCCTTTTGTTTCCATCATTGACTATTACTTCCCTTAGTCAAACTCTTTCTCAGTCTACGAAATTGTTCACAGCTAGCAAACACCAAGAACTCCATTTGAACGTATTTCATATATTTGTCACCCTGGAGAGGGCACATTATGGGTTTTGGTGATACGTTTGTACCACTGCCTCTGGGAATGCCATATTAAATGGCATGCAGAGGCAACCTTACTTAGCTATGTTCTATTTTCACTGAAATGGGCCCTTTTTTCTATTCTGCCAAATACTCAACATGCAACAAGAGTTTGTAAAAAGCTGCTATTGGCAATTGGCTCAGCGACTAAGAAGACGATTTTGCAAAATTGGACCAGCAAGGATCAGGTCTCTTTTGCAAGGTATTAGGAAAAACTGTTAACAATATTTAGAATTAAATGGGTAAAAACTCTTCTTAAAAAAGAAAAGAGGGTGGAAACATTTATTGATACTTGAGAATTCTACATAAGTACCAGATATTCAAATCAATAGGAGTTTGGGGAACATAAGATGGTACCTCCTTCAACTGCAGCCCAGGGATCCCTCAATAGATTTGTGAGATTTTCTTAGTTTGGTGCTGGGATTCTCCTCTGGGCTTGGAGATAGAACCACAAGTTTTAAGGCACTGAAGCAGCCAGTGATGATGCTTGATAATGGATACTAAGTCTGTTGTTGCTTTTATTCATATACACTAAAGAAACCTATCTAATGTGTTTGCTAAGCAATATATAATGTTATTGTTATTATTGTACCTACTTTGTAAACTGCAATGACTATGTAATGCAAAAATATATTGTTAATATCTGTAATTTAACTGGAAAGCCTAATAAAAGCTAATATTAAAAAAAAAATCTATTACAGCTGCACCTAAGTTTCATATTTGTTCTTTCTTTAAGGGCTATTCCTTGTTTAATATATTTCTTGTGCAGCCCTTGTGCTCCTTTTCCACTTCTTTCTTTAAGGTATTATAGAAGCTAAGTAAATACTGAACTAAGTGATATCACCCATTTGTTGTATAGTATAAAACATTTAGCTTTCCACTTTCCAGGCAACAGTAATGGTGTTACTATAATGTGTCTTACAATGGGGATACTTAATGTTACATGGTAATTTAAATATAAAGAGCATGCTAGAAAGCAAATTACCATTCTCCACTGGAACACATAGGTTAATCAAAACAAAGTTATTAAAGGCAAATAGTTAACCTTTCTAAAGTAAAACATAAAAGGCATAAGAAACATACTTCACTTGAAGACGCAGTCCTTAAAGTCAATTTAAAACATTGTTGTACTCTCATTTACAAAGTTTTATATAGTGTGACCTTTTCCTTTCCTCAATCATTACTGCTAATTTGATATCTACTCAGCATTGTTTAATTCACAATGAGATGAAACAGATTACTGTGTACTGTCCACAAGGTTATGCGAAGAAGTTCTAAACATGCTTCCAAATAAATGGCAGTATTAACCTATAAATGTACATTTATTATCATTATGAGTCTATTACCTTGGCGAGTGAAGAGATGTGATGGCTTTCCTGTTCACACAATAGTTAAGTGAAACAGATACTCGGTTAACATAAATCAGATAACTAATTAGAGAAATTGCTACAGCTTGAGGCACAGAGGGTTTTTTTCTATTTTTTATGAGGATCATCATTTTCTTTCATCTTCATTTATTACATATTTTACAAAAGCTTCAAAACTCCTAAAACGCTTTTTTCCATATGATTCAGATATTATATTGCATTAGATTTTCAAAGCATCTTATTTCATTTCTAGTGCTACTGCAAAATCCTCATTTAGAGGATGATTCTCAGCTGTGCGTTCAAAATTTTTTTTTTTATGCATCTTAAACACTGTACATCCATATAAAACAGGTAAATTAGTAGGATTCTCAATAGTGCACAAGCTAAGAATTGTTACCATAAGAGCAGTTCCGATGGGCTAAGTACAATAAGTAGACATTTAAATAATATATGTCCTATGACAGGGGAAAATCATTCCTGGGCCCCAAGGTTTGGGGGTGCCTAAGCAGCTGCCGCTGGGCCCTGTCGCCTGTCCCCAGCGCCCTGCTACAGTGTCAGGAATGCAAAGGTTATAATAAATATAACTGCTGTCATACTGAATAACAGAGGTTCCATTGTGGAGCTTCTGTGAGCCTTATAGAAGGGGGAAACTTTGATAGGGGACCTGTTCTCTGCAATGAAAATTATATATTCAAAATACAGGCAGCCGAAAGTGCATTTTCAGCTATCTGTATTTTGGAAATATTCCTATTTAGAAAATTTTCCTAATGAATGAGTAAGTATGCCAAATGAATTTTTCAGCATACTTACCCATTCATTGCCTTTCCAAAACCCGGTGCACCCAATGGAATACCCACCAGACCAGAGGTGCGTGTTCAAGCGGAGACTTAGGGTTAGCCTGCGGGGAGGGGAGTCTTAGGGTTAAGCTGAGGCAAAGGGAGTCTTAGAGTCAGGCTGCGTGGAAGGCAGTTTTAGGGTTAGGATGCAGAGGGGGGAGTCTTAGGATTAAGCTGCGGGGAAGAAAGTTTTAGCCTCAGGCTGCAAGGAAGGGAGTCTTAGAGTTAGTCTGCGGGGAAGAGTGGTGTAAGGGTCAGGCTGCGAGGAAGGAGGTCTTAGGGTCAGGCTGCGGGGAAGAGAGGGTTAGGGTAATGGAAGGGTGGGTTATGGGGAGGATTACGATAAGGGTTGGGGTTGGATAAATACTCACCTCTCACCATTGCAGATTCTTATTGTAGCTAAATGACTGCTTGTCCTTGGAGGAGTAGAAGCAATCAAATTCAGAGCCATTTTGAAAATGACAGGTTGAAAATGGCCCTTTCAGAAAAAGCCCGTTTCGATCGCCGACCCACACCCCTTTGAAAGAGCCAGCATGTAGTCCAGCAACTCCGAAAGCCCCTAGTGAATGGGACTGAACTGAGAAAAAAAAAAGGTAACTGTTATATAAATTAATATATACATTTTAGACTCTATGTACCTGGAAACAGATAAGATAACATCATTGGGCCTGTCCCAGAACTAAAATTGTTTTACGTATGCAAGCATACCTCAGTTACGCACTGCTAAGTATAATGCACTACCCCTGGCAGTCCCCTCACACGAACGTTGTACGTATCGCCTTGTCATAGGTTTGTGCCTAACCCAGCCCATACTATACAATTTAAATGGCTCCCTCCTCCCATAATGCATATAATCAGCTTATCATGCGAAGTTATGTACACCTGTCGTCATTAAGTCTTGATCAGGCCCATTGTGATTATTGAATTCTTTTTATTTTTATTGATGATTTGCATGATATATGCATGTTTAACTAGTGTTTAATTTGCTACAATATGGTCAGATCATGTTCTTTCATGTGGATACCTTTGATGTGAACCGTTTGAAAGACAAACACTACAGGTCTGACACTGTTGTTAGATAGAAATAATGGACCATATTCTTAGATCCAGGTGGGTTAGGTGCAGACAGATCTGGACTTAACCTACCCGTCCTGCCCCTATCCCGCTCCCCTGTTTTTAGGTACCTTATGGCACTTATGAGTGCCACAGGGCTACCTCATCTCTCCGTGCAATGTCCACATGGACATTGGGCCTGATCCAGACCTACGCCCACCGTCGCTAGGATATACATATATCCAAAATGGAGGCAGCTACAAAATCAGTTTATAAAGTAATATATATGACCGGTGCACAAGGCTAGGGGAATTTGTACAAAAAACAAGACATGGCCTGGCACTCTAGCCATTACTCAGTTACTAATCTTGAACTTCTATCTTTAAAATAAAAATCAGGGAATTAGTTACAAATATCTGCAGATACATGATAAGTTGTTCGCCACTTACAAGGCTTCTCTGCTGATCAGTCCTAACTCTAATCTTAACTCTAAATAAAGCCCCAACTTTGGGTCACATATCCAATATCTTTCTAAGCCAAGAGCATACCGGCATACTTGTAGTATCGAGGACCAGCACGACGCAGCAAGCAGCACGGCGGAGGGATCACGTCTTCTCTGCCTCGCAGCGGTAAAAGTGCGAGGCACTTATACAGAATAAAATAATATTGTTTAGATATTTAGGATTTAGGGTTAGGAGTTAGGGTTTGGATTTAGGGTTAGGGTTTAGATTTAGGGTTAGGGTTAGGATTTAGGGTTTGGATTTAGGGTTAAGGTTTGGATTTAGGGTTAGGATTTAGGGTTAGGATTTAAGGTTTGGGTTTAGGGTTTAGAGCCTGCGTCGCGCAGGTCCCCGATACTACAAGAATGCCAAGCATACCTCACATGGAGATTCCCAGGTCTCCCAAACTGTAGCTGCCTCCATTTTGGATATGTGGTTTAAAGTCTCTCTGAGATTGCAGCTGAGAGGGAGTGCAGTCTCAGAGTGGCAGTTTGGGAGACCTGGGAATCTCCATGTGAGGTATGCTCTTGGTTTAGAAAGATATTGGATATGTGACCCAAAGTTGGGGCTCTATTTAGAGTTAAGATTAGAGTTAGGACTGTTCAGCAGAGAA
>WWET01004841.1:22920-39301 GCA_011038615.1 Limnodynastes dumerilii
TACGTTTGAAAATACGCTACGTGAATGTGCGTATTTTCTGCGGTGCGCATGCGCAGTGCGTACAAATCTGCGAATTTACGTCTCCGCCACACGTAAATTCGCGGAAATGCGTAGTTCAGGATCTGCCCCATTGTAACAAGACTGAGTAGTAACAAGCAAACTGGGTAGGTAAGAGGGCCCTGCTCATAGACTTACAATCTATAGGATATTGGGGATTGATACATAGGAGCAAGTGCTATATATACTGTATTATGCTAATAGACAGCCAGGTTGTATTGTAAAAGTGCTCAGTGCTCTGTATGATACAGTCACACAGCAGTGCCAGCAGGGAAACTAATATGGAAAAATTAAGTTTTCAAATATGTGTTAATCATGTAGCGGAAAGAAAACTGGATAACTGGTTGTAAATAGTTAAGTTAATAACTAAAAAGTGAGTTGAGGAATTTTTAAGCTTGTCTGAAGAATTTAGTTTCATGTTAGCGCTTGAAAGTTTGGAGAGTAGAGGATAGGCTTATTGTGCAAGGAAAAAAGTATGCTGAGTGAGCAGAAACCACAGTAATAAGGGATACACGGATGGCTCCAAAAAAATGCTAAAAAGATAATCTTAATCTTAACTTTATAGACACTTAATAAACTGCTTTTAATCATTTTTTTGGGAGCCATCTGTGTATCCCTTATTACTGTGGTTTCTGCTCACTCAGCATACTTTTTTCGTGTGTACATTTTGTATTGGGGGTAGCAGACTCCAATTTGTTGAGTTTGAAGCCTGTTACCACAGTAAGGTGGGTAATTAATTACCAGGTGCAGTTTACAGTATCCAGCTCACTAATTATCTGTTTCTTATTGTGCAAGGAAGATTATTCCAGAGAGTGGGAGTAGCCCGAGAGAAGTCCTGTAACCGGGAATCAGAGAATGTGTTTAGTGTAGAGGAGAGCTGTATGTCCTGTGAAGAACTAAGAGACTTAGTTGAGATATATCTTGAGATGAGTAAGGATATGTATACAGGTGCAGTCTTATTGATGGCTTGATGGTGTTACAGCTGCCTTCTAACGGCAAGCTGCACGCACTGCTCCTATCCCCATTACTATCTTACCTTGCCTCCGTTTGTTGCTGGTGCCAAACACCATTCAGCTCCGGTGCATGGGTGCCACCATGTTGGATCTGAGCACATGATTTTTAGCAGCCAACCGGAATCAAGCCATGTTCCAATCACCCAAGGACAGGGTACTCTATTTAAATCTGGAGCACTGTATCTTCATTGCCAGCACAACTTGGTCTCTCAAGGTGCCTGGTTGCAATAGAGCTGTGCTACTATTGTTCTCCTGCTGATCCAGTTTAAGTCTATGTGATGACACAATTCAAGTCTATGCCCTGGTCCAGCCAAATCCTGGTCCAGTCCATGTCAAGTCCAGTCCTGGTCTAATCCAATCCAGTTCCAATCCAGTCCAGGTCCAGTCCTGGTCTAATCCATGTCAAGTCAAGTCCAGTCCAGGTCAATACCAGTCCAGTCCCGGTCCAGTCAAGTCCAGTCCTGGTCTTATCCATGTCAAGTCCAGACCAGTCTAGTCCAGGTCAAATCCAGTCCTGGTCCAGTCCATGTGTAATTTATGACAGACAAGGGTAACATTTGATTGCTTTCTTTCATTATGACTCAAAGTGCCAATACTTTCTATTAACAGTGCCAAAACCAAGTATTGGGTTAACTAATCAAGTTTTAAATGTAATAAAAAGATGTGGTATCTATTGAATTCTAAGGATGGACAGACAATTTACTGCTGTACTTGAAGCATGCCATGAAGGGTTATATTTGCCTGGGTAGACCAGACAGAATGGGACACACAGAGTATATGTTTAGAAATGACTATGTATGAAATGCTGTATGTATGAATGCAAGGGATTGCATTCTGCTAGTTACTACTTTCCTATCCCATATCTTAATGGCCTCTGCTATTGCAAAGAAATGAAACACAGGTGGGTCTCTGGGACCAGGAGGCCAGATAAAGGTCTGCTAAAGGGAAGCATATTAAGGCCCACTCATACAACTGGGAGATGAGACATGCCACTTGACTGCAGGGAAAGATAACCCACAAAACATTATTCTTAGGATTTTTTGGCATTTTTGCTTCCATTAATATGAAATCATGTGGAGTCTGTATTTGTGTATAAGGTGTTGAGAGAGTGTACTGTAATTTCATGTGATCTTTTATCACTCAGCTGAACAAAAGAAAGAGGTACAATACCATTTTCTGTATTCTTCTCAGATAAGCAGACACAAAGTAGTGGACCATAACTCCTAACTATCTATTAAATGACTTCCCAATGGTTTTTAGTGCAGCCTACTTTTGGCCTAGCCAGAAGACTTTCTAATTCAGCCACCCCAGTTTTGCTTTTGGGGGAGAAGTAGGCAATTTACTTCTATAGCTCTACTTTTAGTGTTGGGAATCTGGATTCCCAGATAAGAGAGAAAGAGGTTGCTTGCCATGCATAGTGACATTTTAAGTAGGAGGCATTTTGTATTATACAATGTATTGTATTCTGATCACAAGATTTCTCTCTGAATTGAATTGTACTTGACAGAATATTCTTTTCTATAAAATATGTAACCCTATTCCTAAATAAAGCTCTTCATTCATCCTAAACTGTACTCATATTAACTCCTGTAATAGAGCCCTGCTTGTTTTAGAATTATGTTTCCTCTTCCCTAACTAACCATTTTCTCCATCTTGCTGGCTGCTAGCACTCTGTATAAGAGAAGCTTCCAGTTACTTACATCTTGTACAGGTACAAGATACTTGTTAATCATACCATTATATGGTATTGTAAATATCCTGTAACAGCCTCTTTTCTATCTAAATTATGCTGTACACTTTAGGTATATCATTAATCTGTATTTTATATGTATTGTAATGGTCTTTCCTCTATCTAGATTGCGCTATGTATATATCATTATTCAATATTGTACATGTGCGTCTATCTAAGGTCTGCTGTACACCTGTTCCCTGTGGGAGTTAGGTACCAAGGGCCTGATCCAGACTTCCCCAGTTTTGCCAATCTGCACATGCGTCGGGCAGATGTTGCCTGGCGTAGTTAGGGAAACCCGTTCCTTAGGATCGGGTGTCCCTAACTGTTACGTAGTTACAGTTGAGGGGGCGTTCCTCGCAGTGACTACACAACAGTTACAGAAGGAAGGCGGGGGAGGTAAGGAATTGAGGGCGAGAGGGTGGGTTAATGCCTTTACGCTTCTGTGGCCGGCGTAATTACACATTGTTACGCCAAATGAAGGCTACCCTAACTTCAGCCAGTGTAACAGTGTGTAATTACGCCGGCCACAGGGGGAGTGTTGGGGGAGTGTATGCCGATACACTGTGCGTAAGTATGCACAGCACATCAACAAAGTCTGGATCAGGCCTCAAGAGTATAAGGAGACAACATTCCACAATTCTTAATTTTCTCAAACATTTATTAAGGATATGTGTAAAATACACGATTACTACTTAGCTGCAGCTGGTGTTCATTGCTTGATAATGTTCAGCAGGTATCCAGGAGCCCCTATCATGTTTGTTGACCAGAATAGGTGAATATGGGCACTTCAGTAGTCTATCCCATAGACAAGGCTTGCGAGTTGACCTTGTACTAAAACCTATATTTGCTGACAGTAACAGAGTAACAGTATAAGCTAATATTGCATAATTTTAGTACCACCTAAGCTCTGCTCCTACCATGCACATTCTTATCGACATGTCTTGGCCTTGTTTGTTGTTCCGCATAAATTCTAGAACATTTGGTTCTACACAGTAATGATAACACGTTTGCATAAAAACACATACAAAATGGAGAACAGCACCTTAGGCTTCCCTGACACAACACCATGCGAGTTTATACTAAAACCTATATTTGCTGACAGTAACAGTATAAGCTAATATTGCATAATTTTAGTACCCCCTAAGCTCTGCTCCTACCATGCACATCCTTATAGACATGTCTTGGCCTTGTTTGTTGTTCCGCATAAATTCTAGAACATTTGGTTCTACACAATAACGATAACACGTTTGCATAAAAACACATACAAAATGGAGAACAGCACCTTAGGCTTCCCTGACACAATACCATATATACCATCATTCAGTATTGCACATATATTGTTATAGCCTCTTGTGCTGTGCACTATATATATACCATTATAAAATGTTGAATTTATTATAACATCGTCTTTTCTATCATGATATGACTAGAGAGTGGATGAGGGTTTTGGTAGCTTCATTGGTGAGGAAGGGACGATTGCATGAAATTTTGTGTAGGTGGAAAGAATGAGAGAGGACACGGATGTGAGGTATAAAGGAAAGTGAGGAGTCAAGAATGACACCTAGGCAGTGAACCTGAGAGGAGGAGGAGACAAAGGTATCACCAATGGTTATGGTGATGGAGTTGGGGGGAGAGGAAAAACAATGATTTCTATTTTGTTCATATACAGCTTGAGGAGGTGTTTAGCCATCCATGTGGATAGGAACACAAGGCACTCAGAAATCTTAGACAGAAGATGGAAAACTTAAACAAAAATTAGCAACTGTCTCCATCCTATAGACATATATAGCTGTGAAGTCTGTGCATAACCTGGGACTGCATGGGAATATACCACTCACGCTGTACCAGGTTATAAATCAACCAGAAAATGGATAACAGCAAACAGCACTTCAATTCCCCTGTATGGCTAATAACAGTGTTGTGAATAATGCTGGGAGATTAACTAGTATAGTATCAGATAATATCCAGGTTAGTTTATGAATTACATCTCTGAAGTGTCCCGTGGTTGATTCCAAAGATCCCAGAATGTCCTTTTATGTATATTAATGGTAACTCAGTTCAATATGCAGGGATGTGGACAGGTCACAAGAGAATGGAGAAAGAAAAAAAGAGGGGGGGGGGGGGGGGACAGATAGTGTAATACTGTGGTGGTAAAAATATAATAGTAAGTAAGAAATGCACTCACAAAATTCTACTAGCGTATAGCAGGTGTTCCTGGTTGAACCCTGTTCTGTTGCTGCTGTGCGCTCCAGTCGGTCTGTTGCTGCTGTGCGCTCCACTCTGTTGCTGCTTGTGCTCCCTCAGTTGGCAGTGGTCCAGATGTGCCAGTCTGTGGGGGCCCAGAAGAAGAGTGTTCTTCGGCTGTCACTTCTCCTCCGTTGAATCTGCAAAGTGTTGGGCTTTGTCGGTCCTTCAGAGTGGAGTGCTGTCTGCTGGTGTCATCGTGTTTACAGTGGAGGCGGCTGCCAGGGGAACAATCAGCTGACCGAGTCAGCGTTCTCCTGCTGTGCAGGGATGTCACAGGGCGCGCTTCTCTCACACTGGCCTGGGAAAGGTGCAGAGGGGGTGGCGGGTTGACAGAGGAAAGTATTGTTTCGGATTTTAGAAATCGGTATACTTTAATACAATAAAATGAACAAGCTCAAAAGTGATGTCTCAGTTCAGTGTGTTTTTGTAACCCATGCATTTTGTCATTATCAAACGTGACATCATCATGGGTGATATGATGTGTGGCTATTGAGGTTTATTTATAGAAAGAGGCTTACATTGATTGGTGCTTGGGGCGAGGGGGGATGTTGCTATAACTCCTGGCCGAGCAAGGTAGTTGTAAAGTTCTCTATATACTCTCCAACTCGTGTTATCAGCTGTGGTAATCAGCGGCTTTCAAAAATCAAAGCTGTGATTAGGAATCTAGCATATGGAAAACACCGATATGAGAGTTATAGGAGCGCTATGAAAAAAGTCTCTTATATAATTCAGAGTTATCTATTACATGGACTTTTGAATTATATTGGAGACTTTTTTTTTTTATTTGTTGCATGTTTCAGTATTTTTTTTAATAAGTAATTAAAAAGACATTATGTATTATTCACTAAATAAACAAAAAAAACCTCATAAATGTAACTATATTTAAAAAATTCCTGAGCATGTGCCGCTATTGTCATAAAACCTAGTAATAGTCGATATAGTAAAGTATATGCAGAATGTTTTAAAACATGTTCATTTGTTAACTAGACTGTTTAATGATGGTTGAAGTCTGTAGGCATAACCGAGTTATAACTGTGTATAGTGGCTTTGTTGAATAAAAATCTCCATCAACCACTTACATTAGCGCTGAACTAGCGCAGGATTTAAAACACAGCTACTTCTGCTTTTACAGTTGTGTTGAAACGCCCAAATTCTCCTTTTATTGTGGTGGAACAATCCTTTCCACTAAAGCACAGCACATGGATGTGATTCTGAATGCATAGGCGTATCTTTAATGGGTGCAGAGTGTGCAATGCACACAGGCCCCTCAGAAAAGGGGAACCTGTGGCATTCATCCTGCACCCAGGGTTGGCAGTGGAAGAGGGTAATGTATTTCTTCCCTCTAAGATCTTCTGGAGGAAAGAAATAGAAGCCGATGAGCCCTCCTTCCCCTGCCATGGGACTGTCCCTATTCACGGGCCAAAAAGGGGGTGGGGCTTACCACACAGTTAGGACCCGCCTCTTTTGATGTCCGCGAATTGGGACTGTCCTGTCTTAGGTAAGGGGGCCCATGTACAAATCCTGCACAAGGGCCCACTCACTTTTAAAATGCCCCTGTATGGATAGATCAATCATTCTGCAAACACTTTTTCATATTCTCAGCATGAATGAGTATTACAATAAATTATATTTTAAATGTTAGTTTTAGGGTTAGGGTAGGATTAGGATGCTGTTAAAGGATAATTAAGGTTAGACTGCAGTAAAAGGATAGTTAAGATTAGGCTGCAGAGAGGGGATTCTTAAGGTTGGGTAAAGGTTGGTTTAGGCTGTGGTGAGTGGAGGGATAGGATAAGGTACAATAATGTTAGTGTTTTTGTCAGACTATTTACTATTGCTAAAAAAAATTTAAAAAGCTACATTAATCCCAATGATTAAAATTATTTTTTTTAATGAATTTATTACAATATACTTCCGCATAGTTATTCATCGTTTATTTAAATACATAAAAATCATAAATGCCCAATACAATACATATATATGTACATAAAAAATAAATCAAAGGTCAATTTTCACTCTTTGAGAGCATCATAACATGCAGAAATCTAAAATAAGCAGTTATAATCATTTAAAAGAATGCACATCGGGTGGGAGCTTAGAAATAAAAGTAATCTATACTATAAAAATGATGTATGCTATAAAATATGTAACATTGCATGACTGCCAATACAAACACTGAATTTGTTACCAATTAGTATTGTCTGTGTGTTAGTGACATGTTGCAAAGTTTATGAAGTGCACATCGAATATCTTTGTTTCTCAAACTGTATATAAGAGGATTTAAAAGAGGTGTAATGCTGGAATAGAAAAGAGACAGGAGCCATTCCTTCTCTGCCAGGAGATTAGACTTTGGACGGAAATACATAAAACTACCACTTCCATAAAAGAGCAAGACAACTATAAGGTGGGACACACATGTTGACAATCCTTTACTTCTCCCACATCCTTTTGGAATGTTGAAGACTGAAAACAGAATGTGTATGTATGATCCACAGATCAGTATGAAACAGCCAAGCATTAGAAAGCCACCAACAGCAAATACAGTAATTTCATTAGATAGTGTGTCAATGCAGGAAATCTTTAACAATGGTGGAATGTCACAGAAGTAGTGGTTGAGAATTTTCAACCCACACAAGGGCAACCTAAAAGTGTTTGCAGTATGAATTGCCCCATATATGCTTCCAATCACCCAAGTCCCAGCAACCATACGGACACACATTTTTCTGTTCATTATGACTGGATATCTCAAAGGATTACATATGGCAACATATCGGTCATAAGCCATGGTAGCTAGCAGAGAAGACTCCGAGGCAGCCAAAGATAGGAAGCTGAACAGTTGGGCAATGCATGCTGATAGAGAAATAGCTAAATGCTCTATTAGAAAGTTGACCAACATTTGCGGTAGTGTTGTTGAGGTGTAACAAATGTCCAAGAAAGCAAGATTCCTCAGAAGGAAATACATTGGTGTCTGAAGACGATGATCCATATTTGTGAGGATAATAATACAGAGATTCCCAATTACAGTTACAAGATATATTGTCAGGAACAAAACGAAGTACAATTCTTTCAGCTTTGCATCAGCAAAGGCATTCAGGTAGAACATATTTGTGTCTGTGTGGTTGTCCATTTCTTCGTAGTTATTTCAGTTTTGTACAACATGCTTTATAGGTTTAAAAATAATAAGTAAAAAACATTGCTGCAGAGAACACAATAGTTTTAATGGATCACATCCTATGTTGTAACTGATTTTTAATTTAGTAGTAAAAAACTCACCTATATTCCTGCATTAAATAAATGACACTAGTTTTAACAATACTACCTGTTTTCTCATTGTATTCGATTTTTCCTTTTGTTTATATTTTAATCACATAATCCAGCATTTATCAAAGACAAATAAACATTCATCATTGTCTACATAATATTATATGAATATTCCTCAAACACTTTAATATTAAAAGAACATTTAAAGAAATCCACAATGAATAACAATAACGTGAATTTGCCAGATGCAGGTTTGAATGAAGATGTAGAAGATTGCTTAGGTGTCGAAGACATGACAATTTTTGAAAAAACTTTTATATTTTAAACACGACAAATTAAAAAAAAATTGTATTAATAGTTGTAGTAAATTAAAATAATCTCATTTAATATATTATAATACAGATCTATCCAACTAATCAATGTGTTAAAACAATAGGAAATTTGACTGATTTATAGGTGTGTGTTTATATAAGCTTTGACTTTTAGATAAAGGTGTATAAGCGAAATAAATAAAAATTCCCAAAACAATTAAGTACGACTCAAGAGATTTTTCTCTGAATATTCTCTAAACTAATGGATTATTTATCAGCCCAATGGATATACAAAACAATTTTAGTGTGTTTATTTTTTATTTGCTCTAATACAAAATGAATGATATAGAAATAAAGGAAGAATAAAATAATTAAAGACGAATGTATGTGACTGCAATATATAATGTTAGTAAACCAAGCCTCAGATTCTCCAACATGAGTTCTGCCCCTCAATATTAAAAGCTTCTTTATTTATTAAATACAGAATGTATTTATGTACCTATGAAACTTAGGGCCAGAGCATTTAGGGCTAAGCTACGTTAAAGGCACAATGAAGATGTTGCCCATAGCAACTAATCAAATTCTAGTTCTTACATATTACATACTATTACATACTAGAAATCTGATTGCTATGGGAAACATCTCCACTTTTTTTTATTTTGCAGCTTAATAAATCTGGCCCTTACTCTTGTAGTTATATTGTGATGTGAGTCGTTACGAGTGTTTATAAAGTAGTCAACCCTAATTGTGACTTAAAGTACAGCACAAGTATCTATTATAAGCCATCACTGTTTGGTACCTCTGTTGTAGGTGGTAACCCCATGTGTATACAACCCAGATCCTCACTATGACCTATATTTATATACCTATATCTCGCGACCCTTGGGCAAATAAAACATCACTGCTTGAAGATTTGGTCTCATGGCTATGACCTGCTGTATCCTGTGACCAACAGATAAGATCTTACACTCTATCCATTGGCCAAATGTCTTGAGTTGAAGCCATGGTCCTATGGCTTTTGCCAGCTACCTGCAACTCAGATTCATAGCAATCAGCCAGTCACCCACAAGGTGTGTGCAGCAGCCATATCAGTGGATACCCAGAAAAATGCAGTTCCAAGCATTAGGTCAGATCCTGATCCCCTTACGCTTTATGTGCATAGCAATCCGAACCACAGCGGTGTGTTTGCAGCCTGAACATTATCAGTGATGGCAGCAGACCTTTAATTATCTTTTTCTGTGGCCACTGTGTGCAGGAGAAAAAAATATACATGCAATAAAAATGCATGGGCAGACTAGCAGGGAATATGCAAGTGTATGCAAACCTACCCTTGGCAGCTTAGCACCAGGAGCCGGATCCACAACAACGTACGTCAGCCCAAATACATCTGTTAGATGCTGAGTCTTAAAGACCGCATATACGCAATCTATGTAACGAAACTATATGTAAATTACGTAAAATAGTTACTACGCATGTGTTGTAGCTATCCTCGGCATCTGACGGACGTATTTCAGCCGACGTACGTTGTTGTGGATACGGCCCCAGGTGTTGTATTTACTGCCAATGTCATTGTTGGCTGTATGGTGCTGATGTTCAAACAGTGTTTGAAATATGAAGTAATAACAGATAAATGGCCCGTCCAGTCTTCCTAGTTAGTTTTTTTATTAAAAAGTATACTGAACCTAGACCCTATTTTATTTAAAGCACTTTTTCAGCTGACTCAAAAATATTACTAATTAGAAACTTTCACTAATAAATGAGTAAGTATGCCGAATCTATTTTTGTTACATACTTATCCATTCATTCATTTGGAAACTGCCAACGCAGACCTGCCGCACCAGACCAGATAGGTGAGTATTACAGGGATATCTATGGGAAAACTTAGGGTTAGACTACAAAGAGAAGAGTCTTAGGGTTAGGCTGCAGGGAGGCGAGTCTTAGAGTTAGGCTGCAGGGAGGTGAGTCTTAGTGTTAGGATGCAGGGAGGGGAAGCAAGTCTTTGTCTCAGGTTGCTGGGAAGGGAGTCTTAGGGCCTCACTTACTAAAGTCGTGTTTTCACTGCGCTTTTACATTGATCATCATCGCTGCGAGTTTGCTGTGATGTTTTTAAAATCCTTGCCGTATTTACAAAGCTCCGAATTAGCTTGTCAATTTGTTTCTTTTCAGCGATGTTTACAGCCTACACAGATGTTCAAACTGTATGGATCAATAATCTACAATGTTTGAATGAGTAATGAATCTATTTTAATCTTGAACATATTGGGCCATATGCAGAGCTCCGTCCGCATTGCATTTGCGGCCAGAGTTTTCAGAAAAGTGCTACTGTGCATGCGCAGTAATTTTGTAACGTAATTTACATTACTTCTTGCAACGTAGATTGCTTATATGCAGTCTTAAAGAAGTTGCAAGAAGTAAAGTAGATTATGTTACAAAATTACTGCGCATGCACAGTAGCACTTTTCTGATAACTCCAGCCGCAAATACAATGTGGCCGGAGCTCTGCATACGGCCCATTATGTGCAATCATGACTTACGGTTTCATGTTCTTTTGTAGGTCCGTCACAACCACATCATCCAGCTCCACGGCACAGTGTAGAGACACCTCCTGTTGAAGATAATATTCATTATGTTACTCTGCACATGGAGGAAATACCATAACAACAACAGGAAACAGCAGCCCAGCCAAAACCTGCAGCCCACTGCAGCCCAGCCAACACCTGCAGCCCAAGAAGCAGCATCACCACTCTCTGCACACACCATGCTTAGGACCATTTCTGGCTGCATCGAACGGCTGGAAAGACACCAGATGGATGTTGCAGATAGCAACAGGACGAACATGCAACATGTCGTTAATCAACTTAGACGGCAAACAATGGTGAGCAGCCTATTCCTCAACCGCATAGCATCTTCATTAGAGAACCTCAATGTGAACATCACACAAAATACTGCTGCCATAGATGCATCCAACAACATGCACAGAGAACTTAATAATCAGCTGATTCACATTTCTGCACAATTAACCTCTACAATAGCACTCCAACACCAACCTGCAACATCCTCATCAGGTGACACAAGTCACAATACGACACCTGGAAGTTCAGCCCAACATACACCACCAAGGCATGGAGCACGCACAAGGGGGGAAAGGGGAAGAAGCCATGCCACCACACCAACACACTAATCCCAGCGTAGAGGAAAATAGTATGTATTTTCTGTGTGGGAAGAAAGGGGACCAAAAATAAATAAATAATAATAATTAAAGTTGAAAAATGTTGCAATAAAATGCAGTTATTCGTTCACAAAATTTGCAATAAATGCAGTTATTCATTCACAAAATTTCTTAGGTAATAATAATAAAAAAATTATGTTTTCCAACATTTTGTTATTTGTATAATTTCATGCAAAAATAGAAACCATAAGCTATGTTTGTTTGCAATGATTAGAACACTTAATCACTGTTTCAGACAATGAACACTTGAAAAGTCTGCATCAATTAGTTCTCAATTCAATACAAAATAATACTTTACAAATAAGTCACATAATAAAACATTGCTCATATAGTTATTATGCACTTGCATGTTTATTAAAGTATGTTAGACTAACATAATAATCTAGTGAATCCATGTATAGGGAATGGTCTTTACACATTACAGACAACATATAATTACCATAGGTATTCATTCTACATACAATAGTGCATAGCAACTTACATGAAAATTGCCCGACTATTAGTTCTTCTGGGACCTGTCTCCCATTATTCAGTAGAATCCACTTCTCCAGATGGTACAGGGCCACCTTGTTGTTGCTCCTCAACTGCAGTAATGTCGGGTGAATGTTGGTTTAGCGCTACGTTATGCAGGAGACAACAAACAAGCACAATATCGGGAACCTTTGCAGGTTTGTAAAGCAACACACCACCAGATTTATCAAGGCACCTGAACCTGGATTTTACCAGTCTAAAGGTACGTTCTATCACTCCTCTGGTGGCTACATGTGCCTGATTGTAATTGTCTTGGCCAGGAGTTTGTGGATTCATTAGAGGTGTCATCAGCCAATAAACCAAATAAAAAAAATAAAAAAAAATAGTAGTGTTACTCACCCAGCAGCCATCCTGTTGGCATTTGTGCTTGCTCAAATTTTGAAAACAAGGATAACCACCTCAGAATATAGGAGTCATGGCAAGACCCAGGGAAGCCCACAAATACACTCAATATTTTTTGGTTTGCATCACAGACCACCTGAACATTCAGGGAATGGTAATGGTGTCTAATTACATAGACCTGGGCGCAGTGTTTAGGTGGTCTCAGCGGAATATGAGTACAGTCAATTGCACCCAGGACATTGGGGAATCCAGCGACCGCAAAGAAGGCTTGCTTCAGGTCTTGCCATTGGGACTCCTGGCTGGAGAAGCTAATATATATGGGCACAGGTCTTTTGAATGCACTTAACACAGGAGTCAAGTGACATGAAAAACTGGCCTGTGATAGTCCAACCACTCTCCCTGTCACTGCCTGGAAGGATCCAGTAGCCAGAAAGTGGAGGACACACAATAATTTTTGCATCCCAGACAATGCATGTGACCTAGCTGTAACAGGGTCCAAATACCTCCTCATCTGCTCATATATTGCCAGAAGGTTAGCACGATTGAGCCTAAACATGTGCAAAACCTCTTGGTCTGACAGGGAGGCAAGGTCCAAGCGCACATTAAACACACGTATATGTCTGTGGATGGCCACTGTGCACTGAACAAGGGGCTGGTGATGTTGTCTGGCCTCCTCCATAGCTGTGGCAGCTAAAATAGCAGCCACACCTTCCTCCAGCACCAAACATAAACCTCCACCCTCCATCATAATAAGCAGGTAATAAAAAAAAAATCTCCAATTCCTCGCACAATAAAGCACTCAAAAAACAAACCACCAAACCTCTAACTCACTCTCTATCTCTCTCTCTCCAAACCACCAAGTCACCTAAAGGCACATGGGAGTGTAATAGAGGTGTGCCTTTCATAGTTTCCAGACAGCAGTTTGCTTAATTGACATCGATTTTCAGAAAGTCGCCTCTCCCAGGAGGCAAATTTTTGGCCAGCGCTTTTGTTGCGAGTTTACGGCCATGATAAAAAAGCGCCTTTAGTAAATGCAGAGTGTTATATGTAATGCATTACAAAAATCGGATCTGAAGTGATGCCCTCAGCGGACAGATCCCCATACACTAGGGGATCCATTGTGTAACATCTGGCACGCACATGTGCAGTGTCACAAAAACACCCGACTTTCATAAATAGCTTGTGGAAGTTGTGTGTTGGACAAAAATTTGGATCCAGCCCCTTGTCCTGTGGTCCATATATCGTCCCAGTACGATGAATAATCTCCTGCATTTCTATGGCTTTCCAAAGTGTCTTCATTTTTATTTTTTTTTTAAATACTCCCTAATAAAGTAGAATTATTCCTTTCTTCACATTCATTAATACACCCCTTACTCCAATTTTTCTTACTTCCTAAATAAATTATATTTCGGTATAGCTACAAAAACTTTTTTTTTTTAAACCGCTGTGCACACACTGCATGGGCCATCTGTATCTATCCACAATCTAGAATGTGGAGGATAGTATAGTAGGGCATACGGAGTCAGATTGGTGGCTTTGTAAAATTTGAAAGAAACTAGCAGTTTTTAGTCCAAATTCTCGAATGGATTCGTAACAAGGGCTTACTCATATCCTTGTTTATCTTGCAGACCACATAATTAACTGGATGCATTATTATTTAGTTATTTAGACATGAGAAAGTGTGACATTTATATAACATTACGTTATTCTTCCTGTGAACTTTTTATTTCCTGCTCTGTAGATTTGCACTTTGTTCCATATACAGCATCATAAAATTTTGATTCTCTTCTTACTAATGGAAAATAAGTAATTTGCAAAATTAACAAATTTACAATTAAACTGCTAAAATCATCCAGATTATGGACCTGACCAAGAGTTCTTAGGCAGTAAATGCACAAATCATCTGCTCGCTCTGCGTGCATCCTGTTCAAAGCTGTGACTTTTGCATCTCTTAATAGAAAGCACAGAACTACTTGTTGAATTAGGAAATGATGGGTTAATCCCTTTAGTGAGCGCTGTAAAAATACCAATAAATGAATTATAAAATATAAATAAATAAATAGTAAGCAGGGTGTGCGCTAAAACCTATTAGTGTTGTTCCATGGGACTCCAATTCGACACATGGGAAACAAGAAATGGAATAAAAGAGATTTATTAAACACAATAAAAAGAAAACTACCGCATATTACATGATAAAAACCACATAATAAAAATGGGTAAAATCATGAAATGTTAGACAGCGCTAACAGAGGTCCGTACCCGCGGCCAGGAGATGTAAAAGCCAAAGCTTGAAGTGTCTTGTGGTGAGGACGTGGTAGCCCGGGACCGTCCTAGGGTGGAAAAGCACAACGTGGAAACTTCAAGGGAAAGCCGTCAGGAAGTACGTGGAGCTCTGGTCGACGCTGGATTACCGAACTGATGCGTTTCGAGGGGTCGCCTCTTTCTCAAATTGGTATTTTTACAGTGCTCACTAAAGGGATTAACCCATAATTTCCTTATTACTACTGTCAAGGGGGTAGGACCCTTTATAATTCCTTTGGTTGGCTGCTGTTTTTAATTAGCGCTATCAACTTCACATCCTAATCTTATTGTACTTGTTGAATTAGCACAGAACACATGGATGTGAACACAGATGGATGGGCAGCAGAGCTATTCTGCACAAGCACAGAGCATTTTCCGTATTAAAAACATAGAGAAGTACAAATCTTTACTAGGTCCTATGTATGAGTTTTTAATTATAAAACAGCAATTTTGTAGCCTTGCCATAACAAAGAAATGGTAAGCTGGAAATATATAATAGACCTACAGTATAACAGAGAACACCTTTCAAAGATACAAAGGCAACCAGACACCAGATGCCTAAAAGAACAACTAATGCAATCATGTTAGAACAACCAATAATATTAAACTAAATATTTAAGTTCCACAATAAGTGTCTCTTCAAATTAAACAAGACTCATTAGTAAAGTTTGTAAAAGGAGCAAAATGAAAAGCAAACCTCAAACTGAGGTGAGAAAGAGTGCTCTATACTACACTTAACAATGATATATGTACATGTTACTAAAATATTTATTGCCTCTAAATAGACTGAGCATATTATACTTTGACTTTATCAATACATAGAAACATAGAAAGTGACTGGCAGATAAGAGCCACATGGCCCATCTAGTCTGCCCATTTGTTTATTCAACTCTATACTGACCCTAGACCCTAGTTACCCTTAATTTGGTTTACAATTTAGGATACCCTTATATTTATCCCAATCATGTTTTAATTGTTCTACTGTATTGGCCTCAACCACCTCAGATGGGAGGCTATTCCACTTATCTATCACACTTTCAGAGAAGTAATTTTTCTGCACATTTCCTTTGAATCTACCACCCTCCAGTTTATATCCATACCCTCGTGTTCTATTACACCTTTTCCTTTGAAAAATGGTACCCTCCTCTAGCTGGTCACAACCCTTGATGTATTTGAAAGCTGCTATCATGTCCCCCCTCTCTCTTATCTGCTCCAAGCTATACATGTTTAGTTCCTCTAGCCTTTCTTGGTATGATTTGTTACAAAGGCCATGGACCATTTTAGTTGCTCTTCTTTGCAGTCACTAATGTATTTATGTCTTTCTGGAGATATGGCTCCAGAACTGAACGCAGTATTCTAG
>WWET01004841.1:39379-53443 GCA_011038615.1 Limnodynastes dumerilii
AAGCTAACAGGCTCGCATTAGAGCAAAGGAAAGCAAAAACAAAAAAGGCACACCACCACCACCGCCGCCGCCGCCGCCGCCGCCGCCGCCGACTAGAGTAAAGTAAGTAGGCTTTGCGGCCAGACCAGCACCCTCGGCAATACCCAAAGCATTATGGCCAATTGCACAGGAAACACCACACTTTCATCCATCCATCTATTTATCCATCCATCTTTTCATGCAATCATCCATCTATCTTTTTTTTTGCACCAGCTACACACGCTCAGTTTTTTTCAGCTGCAGTGATCTGCATTAGCCATGGGCTGGCTAAAGGCACTGCATTTGCATTTACTCCGCCCTTTCTCTCCATAGCAAGACAGCTGATTGCCACATAGGGCCTGATCCAGAGCTACGAAATTTTCGCACGACGGGCGAATGCGAACGTACGCTCGTCGTATCAACCTACACGCCCCTAGCACTCCCATAGTAAAGTCCCTGCTTACGGCGGCTATACCCTACACTGGGTACGACCGTCGGCCGTACGAAAATTCGCAGAAAATACGCTGAGCGTACGGGCTTAGCACGCCCATACTGTACAATTTAAATGGCTATCCCCGCCTCCCTGTAGTAAAACGGGCGCCCAGCCGACCATCGTAAAAAAAATACGCCCCGCGAGCGAAAAATACGCTAACGATACGCCCGCTATTCGCTCATGACGCTCGGGCGACCGGAAGCTGTCATACTGGGCATGCGCATTGCGAATTTTTTCCCGAAAATTCGCATACGCTCGTCGTACGCTCACTTGCGAGCGTTGCTCTGGATCAGGCCTTAAATATTCATTGTGTTTTGTATTTGGCTTTGGAAAAATCAACCCTCAATGTTTTGGTTTGACTTTGGTTTTGGATATGGAATTTGTTTTTAAATAATATTGATAAAAACAGCTAAAATCATGTAATTTTTATGTGTTTTTGCTCCTACACCTCACAATATTGTTTTCATTAGTATTAGTTAAACGCAGCAGCACCTAAACTAATCGACAGAGCAGTAACATAAACACCAGGCAGTGTAATAGAATACAGCATATCTATGAAAACTAGTGGCACAGCAGTAGCAGGCAGGGTGGCAGTTTAATAAATGTTTTTGTGTCTATATTTCCATCTCTACAATTAAATTGTCAGTGTTCAATAAAGGCAAAAATATGATATCACATAATATAACAAACAAGTCATGATGCTTTCTATGGCAGCACAAAATGCATCTAAGGAAAATGACAGAATGGAACATTTTTGGAACTTTACCAGTCCCATTTCTCCAAAAAAATATAAAATTAAAATAAAGATGTTACACAATGTAACTCTGATCGTACGTACCTTCAGCGTAAATACAAATGAAGGGGTGGGTCATCCATACGACACCCAGAAATACGCTTTGTAGGCGGAGGGAGGCATTTAAATTGTACCGGTATGGGCCAGGTTAGGATGATACATACGACAATCCATTATGTACGAGCATGCTTATGCTTGGAAAAGTTAAGGTAGGGTTTGGAACTCATAAATCATGTAACTTACGAACGACCGAGAGAAGTGTCCAGGAGAGTGCATAGTACTTATGATCGTGTAAATACGCTACGCGATCGTACTTAAACAGAACTTAGGTCTGAATCTGGCCCCATGATTGGTGAATGCTGAATAACAAAGTATATTTTATCAAGTCATCCTACTAACTTACTGCAAGGTTTACAAATGTTTAATTTAAGCCTGGAACATGCTGTGCTTCTTAGGTGATGTTTTCAAGGTTTGCAAAATGCACTACATTCCTTTATAGCAAGAAGCAAAACAATTATAGGAATGTATAAAGCGTCTGGAAGCCTATTAAGAGGAAAGATCCAATAACTGTATACTAAAACACTAGTTTATTTTAATACCAGAATTTATATTTTTATTAAAATTCCCATTATTTATTGATTTTTAAAGTATACTCAGTAAGACTACCTTAAATGTTTTAAATGTATACAACTATGTTAAAGAACAAATACCGTAAATTCCTTAAGGTTAAGTCAGTCAGCATGGTCTAAAACTCTGACCTACGTTAGACACCTCCCCATCTTAACCCAATTATCAGACTTAGTTGATAAAAAAGAATTCAGAAGGCCTGATTCAATTAGAATCGTGGCCCGCAAGAGACGGGAAAATGTTCGTGCTGGTAGCTGATTTTTATCAGCCTCTATGAGGCACGTATAAAAATAGAAAAAAAAATATGCACAAACAGCATCGCACCGCAAAATACGCGGGTGCGATGCTAATTGAATCAGGCCCAGAGTATGTAAATTTGTTAACAAATTACAATAATATTGAATAACAATATTAACATTAACAATACAATAATACAGTGAGATGCTAAAGGAGGAAGGCAGTGGAGACCGAAATGGCTAAGACTTTACTTTAGAATTTAGACCAATGACAATGAAGTGGGGGTATGTTACCAGCCCACTTTCCCAGGTGCCCAATAACAGCCAGGAGCTAGATGGAGTTAAGAGAGAAAACTCCATGGCTCACCAAAGAACTGTAACACTACTTTGAAAAAGACATTATGTTGAAATGCGTTGGTAGACATAACAGGTGGTGGTGAAGCTCCTGCAGACAGTGGCACTTTCTGTGATTCTAATTCCGGGAAATAACATATTTTGGATCCACTAGTGGCTGTGATCTGTTGCCATGGATAAACATGAAGTAAACAGAGAAGCTCTTTAGGTGGTTGTATATCCTACCTATAAAGAAGGTTTTTGGCTGAAGCTCAAGAAATCATATTAAGAACTAGTCTTTATATACTCGATTCCAGGACAAACGTCTTATCATTATAACAGCGGGACTTCCCAGGATATGAGTTTTCATACACTTGATTTTAGGACGAACTTCTTATCCCCATAACAGTGGGATTTCCCAGGATACATCTCATTGTGAGCTGAACTGTGACTTTTTCATTTTATATATCTATCAATCTTAGAGCCACTTTCCACTTTAAAGATTGGGTTTATATATATATGTTGGAAGTTTTATTTTTATGGACCCCACAATATCTTTAAAATACTTTATATGTTTACACATTTTTCTCTTATTTATGTACAATAGTGGTTATATTTTACCAGGTTTTCACAATTGCCTATATCCAATTTTTTATTTAGCAAAGGTTTTTGGATACATCTTTGCAACACTGATATTTTTAGTTTAGGAGGATTCCTTTGAAACCTGTCACTCTTTTTGAGCTTTCACTTTATTTATTTATTCCATATATAATTAGAAACACCCAGCACCCACTATATATATATATATATCTTGACCTGATCAAGTGACCATGGGATGGAAAAGTTATGAAAAACAGAGAGACCTAATGAGGGCTGTTGATTTATAAAAGACAGTGCAGGTCTATAATAACACATTACCTAACACACAACACTACAGCTAACAACCGTTCTCCTCTCTGTCTGCTATCTATAATTACTACGAAAATAAAATGGAGTGCCTTATATACAATCCAAAACATGCAAGATCTGACATTTCCAGCTAAATGGTGTACAAAATGGTTCAAATCAGAGGCCTGAAATTTGGATTTGTCGGATTTAACACAATGGAACTGCTCAACTCTAACTAACGTACCTATCATATTGGGAACAAAGAGTAGGAAATCCTGAATTGGGGTAAGGGGGTCTGGCTGTAAATGGCAATTAGTCTCAGAAATCTGACAATGGTTTTTGAAATACTCTAAATGAAAGTTGTTGCTCTGAGTGTTTATATATACTTCTGTTTATGGTTTTACTTGTTATATATTGTATAATATATTGTTGCACTTATCAATGCAGATAATTATTTGAATCCTGAGAAGTACATTTTTAATTTTCAATATCAATTTAATATGCAAATCATGACACTTATTCAGAATCAAGAGGAAAATTATCTTTGGGCCGGATTCAGAGTTGCGGATCCGTGCAAAATTGACATGAATGCGAAGCGGAATTGTGCACTGCACATGCGCAAGAAGCGTATTGTCCATCGTAGAGCAGGCGCATGCAATGCCATGTTTCCGTCTCTGCCAGCTTTAGAATCCGGGTTTATTTGTATGCAAAAAGGGGCGTGTTTCAACATGTTAATGTATTTTCGGGGCGTTTACTAGCTGATTCGCGTGCATCTGTATTGACAGTTTGCAGGCACTTACTACTTTTCTTTGCACCAGCCCTGACCATGGTGCAAGCGGATTTAAAACAGTTTTTTAACTGGAAAATGTCTGAAGGCAGACACGTGATTCATTAACAAAAAAAAAAATACAGCTTCTAAAACAGTATTTAATATAGATACAAACAAACAAAGTAGCGGATATCTGCAGGAATATTTGTAACTGTGAGGCAATTTAACATAGGTGAGGTTTTTTTTGTTTGTTTCATGTGCTTGCCCTTTTTATATTTTTTTATTTATGTTAAAAATAAATGTTAATTTTCCTATTCATAAAAATCGTCAGTTTTATTTTGTCTGTTGTTGGATACTCTAAATTAAAAACACAATATTACAAATTAGTTAGTGTTTCTAACATTTACATAACACATACAACTATTAAATAGTTTACAATTTATATATAAAAAAAATTTTTACAAATTAAAAACGTTAATTTTTGGGAAAAGTATTTCTTTTAAATAAAAAAAAAGTAAAAATACACCATTGTGCGTTTCCGCATCCACTTTTCTTTGAAATAAATGTATGCGGATGGCAAAATGTGTCCTTACGCTTCGTACACGCACATTCCACTCAATTTATAAATTAGACAGAAGCATGGATGCGCTTCCGACAATGCAAAACCGTATTCCAAATGCATGCAATTCACTCTTGCATTTTTGATGCGAAAATGCGTAACCTTGAATAGGCCATATTTAAATTAGTTGGCACGCTTCCGTCTCCCCCACACGCAACTGAATGAATCAGCTTCTTTATGTCTAATATGCAATACTTTTGTTTATTATTGCTTTCATGCAAAGTTGGTTTTGCTTCTCATTAAATGGTGGCAGTTATTTTGAATGTTAATCCCAGCAGATTTCTATAATTACAAAGCTCTCTGAACTAGTTGCTTCCATTCTCATTATCACATCACTTCTGAGCTCTTTTGCTGAATTGTAGGTCTGGGGAACATTAAACTATCTATCTCATATCTATCTATCTATCTATCTATCTATCTATCTATCTGAAACACAAAAGGAAAACCTATTTACTGCACTTAGATTATAATGCTTTAAACTTTAATGATATATTATTAATAAAAATTGGGGACTGCAGACAGTAGAGGGAATTTGGCAAATATGCAATAAATGGTGACTCAAAGGACAAAAGAAAGCACACACAGCACTGTACCCCCTTATTTAATACTTACTATTAATAACTATCTAAACCATGAACCAGTCTGGTCGAATTAAAAAAGTTAAACATTTATTGATTACACATTATTAAATAATATAGTATCAAATGTAAAATTTAAAAACAACACTATTGCTTTGTAAATAGTTGCTCATATATTAAATAATTACTGTACATAATTCACCAAGCAATATTTAGTATGTGCAATAAAAAACAGCTCTAAAGAGAAAGGCTTTCTTTACAGTATGATAAAGATCTCAATCATGGTCCATCCACTTAATAAATAGATTCTTAATATAGCTACAAATCACTCAAAATGACAATGTAACTGTATAATTCCAACAAAGTTAGATATTTGCAGGCAAAATGTGCAATAATGGTGCATTATTTGAGCAAACTGGACTGATCTCACTGCAAATAGTAGCCAGAGATGTAACGAGTCCTCTCCATCAGTCACGTCCAGCCTTACAGTATGTAGTTTGGAGGTGTTTAGGAACTCCTGTGATCAGCAAGCATGTTATGAGTCCAACTATTCCAACAGACTAGGCAGACAGTGGTAATCAGTACCAAAGTGGTAGTCTGTACCAAAGTGGATCCTTCCACCCCAATATATTAAAATGACTAATCACTCTATACTGTAGCATTTCCTGGTAACTGTTAAATAATTAAGCCATAGAGAATTCAAATGAAATCAGCATAATAGCGGTGTTGGCATCAGTCTAAAAAGGTAAAGAAAAAGTATTTCAAGCACTCCTTGCACATTTTATTATCTAGCTTGAAATGGATTAGATCTGTCTTATATCTTATTCTCATTATTTGATAGGTCCAGCACTCACAGAATTGTTTCCTTTATAATGTCTAGGCTATTATACATGTTCAACAGAGACCTTATTGGTAAGTATGGGCCTTGATGCATATGATAGCCAAGTTTGTAACTCTATATGAGGCTGTGCGCAGTGGATATATATGGTACTGTTATTTAGGATGTGGAAAGATAGGAGAATAGGCAAGGATTAAATTAGGGTATTACATCAGGGTAAACATTCCATCACTAGTAAAAAGATTAATTTTTAAGTTTCATTTATTGGGATACAGTGATAAAAACTTCTGTATATGTAAAAACACTTTCTCCTTTGTTTTTCTAAGAGCTAATTGAGCTTCTTTATTCCTTAAAGTATATATAAAAGGATTCAACAATGGAGTTAAGATTGTATATAACACAGATAGGATCTTGTTAAAACTAGATGCACCGCTAGTGGTGGGACGGACATAGACAAATATCATTGTACTATAGTAGAGCATAACCACTGTGAGATGAGAAGCAAATGTTGAACTGGCCTTTTTCTTGCCTTCTATAGAGGATATTGCCAGAACAGTTGTTAGGATTCTAAAGTATGAACTCAGGGTAACCAAGCAAGAGCCCAGCAATATCACAGATGCAAAGAGAAAGATAAGGGTCTCTGTTTGGTGGACATTAGTGCATGATAAGTGCAGAAGTGGAGTGATGTCACAGAAAAAATGCTGAATATGATCAGGACCACAAAATCGCAATGTGGATATTAAGAGGATAGAGGACAAGGTTGACAGGAATCCAGAAGACCAGCAACAACTAACCAAAATGTTACAAACCTTTGTTGTCATAACAGAGTGATAATGTAATGGCTTACAGACTGCTATAAATCTATCATAGGCCATTACAGCAAGAAGAAAACATTCTGTTGACCCCAGGGAGCCAAAGAAATATAACTGTGTAAGGCAGGCAACAAAAGAAATAGTGCTGTTGTTTGTCACTGAATTATGGAGCATTTTGGGAACTGTAACAGAAATGTAGCACATTTCCAAAGCCGCAAGGTGGCCCAGGAAGAAGTACATTGGTGTGTAGAGGGTTCTTTCAAATCTGCAAATGATGATGATAATGAGGTTACCAGCTACTGCTAATATATAAATCAATGTGAAAGACATTATGAAGACAATCTGTCCAACAGGGGAAACCCAGAGTTGTAGAAGAACAAAGACGGTGACTTGAGTGTTGTTCATGCTTTTTATCTTTATATATCTAGGAGGCAGAAGAAACATTTTATTATTGATGTAGTATTACGCAAGATGTCGGGCTGTATATATTGCTATTAATTGGTTTTGCATATGAATCATGATGCAGACTGATCTATTCTCTTGTGCTCTAACAAATGTCCCTTTGTTGGGTCATTCCGCAAGATATGCTTCATAATATATACAAAGATTGATTAAACTATGTAATATGTGACTGACAAGTTGCACAAATCAATTAATTAGGGTCCCTCACAAATGTTCTGGTAAATGAAACAACAATCTGTTTCTTTAAGACTTTTTTGTAAATCTAAATAAACTAACACTGAAGATTTTTTATTTATATCTGAAATAAATGAACAATAGTTATTTATGTAATATTTTTCTTAAATAACTGTTTGCTCTAATAATACACAAAATAAAACGACGGTGAAATAAAGTCATTTACTGTTACTTTAGAGAAAAGTCGTGTTTTATTTTCAATGCTTTGTCAGATAATGCATTATTTTAACATTGGTAGTGGTATAATTTGATTGAATTTTATGCTATTAATTTACATCTTTCTTTATCATAAAATTTTTCTTAGCTGTTCCCCTACCACAATGTATTGTATAGTATATTAAACACCCTCTTATATACACAATCACACAATTTTATTATAGTTTATTTTTTCTGTGTGTACAAAAAACTAAAGTAAAACTAAATGTTAAATAATGCTAAATGCAAGTACACAATTGCTTTGATTTTTTTTTTTACTCATGGTAATATTCAGTAAATTATACCTTTTTTTCTATTGTGCTTATATTACTGGATGTTAAAGTTCAAATACTTACTACAAACAAGGCATAAGCAGTGAGTGGAAAACATTGCGTGGAGATTTTGATTGTCTCAAATGCATGATCCTTAGATTGTAGCAATATTTACCATATTTATATGTCAGGTTGACATTACTACCTGTTAGTAATTTAAATGATATTCTCAAGGGCATATAGTGTTTATTAGTTTTTTAAATTACAATAATAGTATATTGGTTAATTGCATCCCTAAAGAAATTAGACTTAAAAAAAAAGAATATGTACACAACACATTTACTTAAGTGACTGTTGTGGATGGTTGTATGTAGTTTAAATTAATCAAATTATTATTTCTTAATCAGTATGTTGTTATTATCCAGGACGCTGGATACACCATTGGAAAGATGGAGGACATGATGCCCCCCAACTATCATTCATAATTATTATTCTACACTCACTGTAAGATATACAATGTTTGTATAAAAAGGTAATGGTAAACTCCTAAATTTAATACAATCACCCCAAGCTTGTTCAGTATATGGCTCAGCTAGTGCCTCCAGTCCATTAATACCTTGTATTTATATACCTTAACTTATACCTTTCACAAATTTAAGAATTATATAAAGAAGCAGTGGCGTATCTACCATGGGTGCAGAGTGTGCAGTGCACACGGCCCCCGCAGACAAGGGGGCCGCCCGTGGCACTCTTCCTGCACCCAGTGGAGGATCCCAGTACCACCTATATCTGTACAAACGGTGATGGTCCCCACCAGCTTACCGTTCTCAACAGTGCACTGTGCGCGCGGGCGTCACGTGGGGCAATGCTCTTCTGTTTGCAGAGCGTGAGGCTGCGCAGTGCACGCAAGCCTGACATCCCCGCGTGATGCCCGCGCACTGTTGGGAACGGTAGGCTGGTGGAGACCGTCACCATTTGTATAGATATAGATGGGGTTGGGAAAAAGAAGAGGGGGCCCATCAGGAGAGGGGGGGCCATCTGTGGGGGGTCTGCACACGGGCCCCTTCATTTCTAAATACACCCCTGTAAAGAAGCATGGCTTGCGTTTATTTGTTATATATTATAATGCCACAAGTTGTACTCATATTAAAGTTGGCTCTAATAAACAGACAAGGGGCCATTTCCATGTATATAGTACTTCCGTAAATGCGTATCTAACTAACCGCGCCCTCACCACGGACTCAAATGGTCATTTAAATGCCTCCCCCTTTGAGGGGCTATATCTCAGAAAGTAAATTACACATTAGGATGAAATTTGACTGTTGTGCTGTATGCCAAATTTTATAATATTATAATATGAATCCATAGCTGAAGAGTTCCAAACTTTCACTGGCATTAATGTAAGCACAAAAACTGTGAGTCAGGAGCTTAATGGAATGAGTTTTAATGGCGAGCAGCTGCATGCAAGTCCAATGCCAAGCGTCGGATGGAGTATTGTAAAGCACACTGATACTGGACTGTGCAGCAGTAAAACATGTTCTGTGGAGTTATGAATCACGTTTCTCTATTTGGTAGTCTGATGGACAGGTCTGGGTTTGGTGGATGCCGGGAGAATGTTACCTGCCTGATTACATTATATCAACTGTAAAGATTGGTGGAGGAGGGATATATAGTTACATAGTTACATAGTTGTTGAGGTTGAATAAAGACACCAGTCCATCAAGTTCAACCTATTTTGGAATCCCGCAATCCCTATCTTTATATTTGAAGTTAATCCATATAAAGCAACCTCCAAACTGTTACAATAAGAAAAAATAAATAAATAAAAATCCCTGCTGACCCAAGATGGCCGTCCTATTTCTCCCTGGCTCCACTACTGTCCTTCATTTAAATTTGTGGTCCTGGTAACCCTGGATGTCCTTTTCGGCTAAAAATGTATCTAATCCTTTCTTAAACATATCAAGTGAATCTGCCATCACAACCTTTTCTGGCAGTGAATTCCACATCCTGACTGCCCTTACTGTGAAGAACCCTTTCCTTTGCTGGTTGTGAAACTTTTTTTCCTCTAACCTTAGTGGGTGCCCCCGCTATATATTGTGTTGGTCCTTTATTTATCGTACGGAGGTTTGGTTTATCATTTTTGCAGCTTTTACGATTAGTCTTTTTATATTAGATAGTCTGTTGGCTTTTAAATTCTTTAGCCCACGGATTGTCTTTATTATTTTTTACACCATTGTTGATATTGTCATTTTTATATATATATTTTTTTTTTTCTTTGCACTATTACCACTTTTAGGGTTCAATATTTGTGGTAGTTGCACTACTTGTTTTTATTATCAATATTGTGCATTTTTTCATTTCCACTTGCGCCTTTTGAGTCACTTTTTCGTTTATCTTGTTTATTCTATTAAGTATATTGTGGAATATACTTGTACTCAGAGCGGCAGCACATATCTATTTTTTTATTTTAGGGCGCCCATTTAAGGTATTTCCCTCTTTTAAAGGTCCTATTGAAATCACTACCGTAAGCATTCAAACCAGGTTTTTATGAACTACTCAAACAGATATAAATAACTGGCACAATGATAGACCAGACACCTCTATATTCTCTGCTTCTGTATCTATCTACAAGGTTTATCTGTTCTTGCACCTAACACAAGTGGTTCTTGAACACGTACTTGCACTACTTTTGCTCCTGAGCCTGTCAGAATTTACCATTTCATTTATGTGTTTTTTTTATGCGTTTATTTCTGAAGAACAATGTTTTAGAATACGTATGCACATCTATCACCCTACAAAATGCTTTCCTTAAAAGAATGTGTTAAACACGGGAGTTGTCATGAGGTTTTTAGAAGCAATTTCTGACGGAGGACAAAAATATCTTTTAAAGATCATCAATTATATAGTAGAACCTTGCGTGCAGTATTTTACAGGTCAGCACTAAGATGTCATGCTTGAACCAGCCACAAAGGGATATTTTTCAGCTTCACATAGATTAATTAATCATGTTAACATGATTCTTTGTCAAGTGGGGTTGAGAATAAGTCAGCAGGCAAACTGATTAGACTAGAAAAGAGATCTGTACATTTATTCAAATTCATGCATTATTTACATAACAGCTATGTGTGCAGTGCCATAAAAGTGACAACAGCAATATTTGTACTGGATCTTCCATCTTTTTGTAGTATACTAGTGTTGCTAGGCACAGGAAGGGACTTGATGACGCAATCTGCGGCATCAAGCCCCGTCCCGACCCCTAAGTCAAGTAAAAACGGGCCGTATGAGCCATAGGGCGGAGCCTAATGACGCGATTTGCATAAATCGCGTCATTAAGCCCCGCTCCCCGCATGTGCCGCAAGCTTCTCTCCGGGATCTCCCGGAGAGAAGCTGCCAAAAGTCGGCAACCATGACATAGTGCAATCATAGTTCCTGCATACTCTGCCGCTCTTTATGTGTTGCTCAGTTTCTGTCTTTTTCTTTCCCCTAAATCTGCATTTTGGGCTTTGTTCTAGAATCTCCCTCCTACTGCTAGTCTGTTACCGTCTGTCTTGTGTGTATCCTTTCCTCTGTCTCTGGTGTGGCCTCTTCTCCCTGCCTTTCCAGTGTGCCACATCATAACATTGCCCTTATACCTTGCATTTTTCCTGCCTTGGTTACCTCCTGTATATCACACGATGGTTCTCCCTCCTTAGTGTATTATCCTCCCGACTGTTCCTTACTTCTCCCTGAGTGCCTGTTTAGTGTTACCCCTTCGGGGCTCCCACTGTATGTCTGCATGTGTGCGAGCCCTGGTCCATCTTGTCCAGTCCTGTGACTTATCTTTCGTGCTTGGTTTACTGTTCAGTGTAGTCTGTCACCGGTGGGTCAATTCTGATCTGGTCTGCATCCCGCTTCCTTATTTTCACCTTCCCTCACCTTCTGGTATCCATCTTGCTTTTCCTTTTCCTCTCCTATGAGTCCCATGACCTGTTATTGGGGCACAGCAAATTCCATCCCCACCAACAGGGGCTCTGGTTAACTCAACCTGATAGCACAGACTCTGTGCCTCGTAACAATAGCTCAATTATCCATACCCTTTATCAATTTTGTCGCCCTTCTCTGAACCCTTTCTAGTTCCAAAATGTCTTTTTTGTGGATTGGTGCCCAGAACTGAACTGCGTATTCGAGATGAGGCCTTACCAATGATTTATATAGTGGCAAAATTACATTGTCTTCCCTTGCATCTTTTTATGCATGCCAATACTTTATTGGCCCTTGCAGCTGCTGCTTGACATTGATCACTATTGCTAAGTCTGTTTCCACAAGCACTCCCAAATCTTTCTCCATTAAAGATTCTCCTAAATTTTCCCCATTTAATTGATATATTGCATGCTTGTTCTTGATCCCTAAATGCATAATCTTACATTTATGTTAAACCTCATCTTCCATTTGGCCAAATCTAAGTAGACCACATCTACTGCACTACCCTTCTAAGTTCAAACTAACTTTATCATAGAAGCTAATTAGGTTAGTTTGGCATGACCACAAATCCATGCTGATTCCCACTAATAATCTTATTGCACATCAAGAAATCCTGTATATTATCCCTTAGTATACTTTCCAGCAGTTTCCCAACTATTGATGTCAGACTTACAGGTCTATAATTACCCAGTTGTGATCTTATTCCCTTTTTAAACAACGGCACTACATCTGCTATATGCCAATCCCTTGGCACACAGCCTGATGATAATGGTATAGGACTGTTTTACAGGGTTTTGGCAAGGCCCCTTATCTCCAGTGAAGGGCAATCTTAATGCTACAGTATACCAAGTCATTTTGGACAATGCTATACTTCTAACTTTGTGGCAACAGTTTGGTAAAGGCCCTTTTCTATTCCAAGATGACTGCCTTAGTGCACAAAGCAAGTTCAGTGTGAAAGAACTTGACTGGCCCACATAAAGCCCTGACCTCAACCCCATTGAGCCCCTTTGGGATGAACTGGAGCAGAGATTGCAAGCCAGGTCTTCCCATCCAACATTAGTGCATTACCTCATAAATGTTCTGCAGAATGAATGGACACAAATCCCCACAGAAACACTACAAAATCTTGTGGAAAGCCTTCCAAGAAGAGTGGAAGCTGTTATTGCTGCGAAAAGGGGACCAACTCCATATTAAAGTATATGCATTTGAATACAATGTCATTGCTATCCCTGTTGTGGTCAGGGGCCAGAAAGTTCATTTTTAAGGTTTAACTGGTTATTAATGGAAGATTGGGGGCGCCATTTTTCTTTTTTGCCCCTGGTGCATCTGATTACTTTTGTCCATATAGTATGTGTGACTTTTTTTTTTGTATCTGTGAAATTTCACCATGCTTTTTTAGCACCTGCTCTACATTAACTTATAAAATTTATTTTAGCAACCTCCATTTTGTGTGCTTGCTTTAAAGCTTCTCTGAGATAGCACCTGACAGGGGGCACAGTTCCAGTGTAGCTATTTTGGAGACTTTGCCGGGGGTAAACTCTCAATTTAAAAATACATGATATATGACCCAAAGTTGGGACTCTGACAGTGTTAGAGTTGAGACCACCAAAACAGAGAAGCCTTACAAGTGGCTGGTGACTTATACATTTGCAAATGTATGTAACAAATCTCCTTGAATTTTACTTGTCATGGTTAATATATATATATAACAGGAAAATGGGATCAAGTTGGTGGGAATATGTAATAATATGTAGTTAAGGTAGAGTCATATGACTGTTAGGGTATATAAATTTTAATTTGTAATGTTGGGGGAGTGCTATAACTGTATATAACTGCAATGTAGAGAAAGAGACATGACTACAGGGGTATAATATGTAATGTGAGGAGAGGCGGTATAAATGCAATAAGGGGAGAATGGTGAGACTGTAGGGTAGGGA
>WWET01004841.1:62566-73745 GCA_011038615.1 Limnodynastes dumerilii
TCTGTACATTGTGTAATGTGCTTGTGCTCTACTAATGCATTGTATACTGCTAATACTTTTACATCTGTACATTGTGTAATGTGCTCTACTAATGCATTGTATACTGCTATTACCATTAGATCTGTTCCTTCAATATGAAACTACTATTTTACTGTGTGAAAGAAGTAACTTATAAATCACCTATAAAAAAAATATCAGAAAAGGACCTGTTACAGCCAATAACCAAAGCAATTCCTTAATGTAGAATTTTTATTATTTTAAAATCTATATTATAACGTCCTGCTTTCACAGAGAACCTTACTGGATGTCTTACATGTCCTGGCAGTCAGATAGTACGACCGTATTATCAGTATTGTCATTTTACATATGTTTTATATTTTAACAGTGCATCATATTAAGTAGCTCTTCACAATTTTACACACGTCAACCTCTGCCGCATTACAGTCTCATTCCCTAACAAACAAGCACATATACACACATATACACGCTAGGGGTAATTTTTGCATCGTGCAGTATGACATTGTGGGCGGGTCAGGAGAAGAGCTTGGGCAGGACGCGACGGAGCTTATTTGCCGCGTTTTCGGGCAAATAAGCCGCGTATACCTCACATGTATTACATGCATTGGAAACCCCCCTTTCAAAATCCTGCGTTTGCCACTGCTACTGGAGTTATCAACTGGGAATCCGGCCCAAGTGAGTATATAGATAAAATGGCAACAGAATATTTTTAGATAAAACCTGAATGAAATAACTAAACCTTGTATAATTACCACAATAAAGCACAATATTTAACCTCAGTTCTGTACGTTTTTTGTGCAGGGGAAGGGCATTCTACAAATTCTGATTAAGGTAAGCGGGCACAACTCTGCATGTCAAATGGTTTTCGGCATACTTCATTTATTTGGAAAACACTGCTGCTGCCGCCGCCGCACACCAGAGCTGTCACAGCACACCGGAAGTGAGTTTTAGGGTTAGGCTGCCGGGAGGGGAGTTTTAGGGTCAGGCTGCCGGAAGGGAGCGTAGGTCCGGATCAGGCCCGTTGTGTCTTATCAGTGTATAAGTACATCGCACTCCTGTTTGTACCAGTTTTTCCACCTTAATATGTTGTACCTCTGAAATGCCACCCAGCGGGTTCACAGTTCCAACACGAAAATATCACTCTCTATACCATAGCGCTGTATATTAGATCTTTCTTTTACATCCATATATTGGTGCTATATTGGAAGTCATTACAACTGTTGTCGTAGTGGGGAGTGCATGCCCACTGCACTCCCCATTCTTAATAGTAAATCTGGACACTTAAGTGTCCAGATTCCTACCTTAAATTTACTACCGCATACTTGGTCTTAACGGGGCTTCCCCCGCCCCGTCCCCTCATTTACATGGGGGGACAGCCCCTTTTACGCAACAGCCAGTGTACGTAATGTTCGTTACGTATGACGACCCTTACGGCATCGTAAAAAGGTTATGTGCATGCGCACAACCTTCCAGACGGGAATTACGTACAAACTGTAAATCTATTATTTGTTCATTTCACTTATTTAGAATAAAGCCCATTCATAGAATAATGCGCCAAAAATAAATGATCTGTGTAAATAAATGTATAAATGTATAGTAAACACTCTGAAGGGTTAATACAGAACTTCTTTAGAAGTGAGAAGATAAATAGGAACTGAAGTTCCCTTTTTTTGATAGTGTCAAGAGACTCCCAGTTAAATAATTAGCATCCCAAAAGAATTGTGCACATGGAAACTTGGGGCCGGATTCACAAACCTGTCATTTTTTATATGCGTGCCTAATTTTACGATTGTAGTTACTACGCATGCATAGTAACTATTTTACGCTATCTACGTAGCATTTTGTTACGTAGATTGCGTACATACGGTCTTTAAAGACTGCATGTACGCAATCTATGTTATGGAACACTTTGTAGATAGCGTAAAATAGTTACTACGCATTCGTAGTAGCTAGAATCGTAAAATTAGGCATGTATGTAAAAAAAATACAAGATATTGAATCCAGCCCTTGTTCTCTGGGAGAAAATTTCAACTTCAAAACCAGATATAATACAGCGCCTCCAATTATAGTCAGTCTGCAGTATACTTGAAGAGCTTTATGTATCCCAGTAACCTGTACCCACTGGGGCCTTTATAAAGTTGTAATTAGCTGTATTTTATCAACTCCTTTTGAAAGAAGATTAAAAATTATCTCAGCTGTAGATAGCAATTTGTAACTTGCATTTGGGATCATTCTTAATCCAAATAGTACAGCTTAGTTGTGCCGTTAGGGCAACCAGTACCTGTTGTTTTCTGAAAGTCCTCCTCCAAGGGTACCTGCTGTATACATTTAAACCTTAAGCAGACAGTCCATCCTTAGTATATATGGTGACAGCTTTTCAATTAAAATTGGCAATAATAATTTGAATGGATCCGATTGAAATAGTCATAAAAGCCACTTACGCGTTTCTCCGTCTACCTGACTGTTTCATCAGGGAGGTATAGCAGTGCCTTTAGCAATTATTTTATTGATTAGCAGTATATTTTCATAAATAATTTAATAGAGGTCAACTAGTTCTCCTTTGTGGTAATTTGGTTAGGGTAAGAATTAGGATAAAGGTTGAGGGTTCATTGATAGTCACCATTCACATTGAGTCTTTGTTCCAGGGATGATCAATTGCTTCTCCTCCTGAGGCAGAAGCAATTGATTTGGGGCACAATTTTATATTTCCTGGTATGAAATGGCCCTTTTGAAAAAGGGTAATTTTTACCGCCAACCCACACCCGTAATGCAGGAAGGACAAAAAGAGAAATATGTAATGGAAGTTCTGAGAGTAAAAGGAAGGAAGATCTGTTATGGAGGAGAGACAGGGAGAGAGATGTGTAATGTAAGGGGGACACGGAGAGAGATGAAAAATGAAAGGGGAAATAGGAAGAGATTGATAAGGTACCGATGGGTAGAAGTAAGCAGGACTTGGTATGTCAGGTCTTCCTGGTGAATTGCGGTGGCCGAGTAGGTTCTGGGCAAGACAGACGCGGCAACCAGGGTGCAGAGTCTAGCGGCAATCTGGTCTTCACTTGAGCCCATAATGGTGGGGATAGTCTGGGCTGCAAGAAAACCTGCAGGTTGCGGCCCCTGGAGCAATTCCCGGGAGAGGGAGGAGGAGTTAAAGTAGGAAACAGGAAAGCTTGGAGCAAGAGAGAGTAAGAAGCGGGAAATAGACTGGGTCAGAAGGGACTGACAAGTGACAAACAACGAGGAACAAATAACAGAGACCATGGATGAGAGGGGGTTAACCTGACGGACCAGACTAACAGACAAACCAGGGCACACACACACACTCGCACACCAGAGGGACGCCGAAGGGCCAACAGAGACACACACTCAGGAGAGGCAAGGAGCAATGGCAATGGGAATAAACAATAAGGTGGGAGAATGGGATATGATACACTGAGAGAGGCAGGTAAATAGCAAGGCAGGATCAGACTGGGACACTCAAGAACGCAGAAATAAGCACAAGGCTGGAGAGAGAGAAAGAGATATGGGCAGGCACAGAGACTGAAACAGATTCTATAACCGGCACCTGCCAGGAGGCAGTGCTGAACTTAAGAAGAGGCTGCTATCCCCTGATAGCCTAGCAGCCGACCAGCCTCCAACGGGGCTGTCCCCCAGCATGAGGGAATGTGAAATTACAAAAGAGACGGGAGCGCGCGGCTGCTTGAGGCTGCGGCGGCGCTCCCACATGGCCAGTGTTTACATGCCGTGACTGGCATGTTGGAAGGAGCGGGGAGTGAGGAGAGGCATGCGGCGAGTGAGTGCCACGGACGAGAGGACCGGGAGGGGTGAGTATTGTGGCATGTAACAGAGGTATGATCTTAACACAAATGCAACTTACAACAGGTGCTTTGATATGTATACACAAAAAGTTTCTTAGTGTCCTTTCTGTACTACTTAAGTTCTCTTCTTCTCTTTAGATATCTCAAATCGGAAGAAATGTTCATATAATAGTCCAATATACCCTTATGTTCTCTTTCTCTCTTCTTTTTATAGATAGATTCTCCCTTCAAAACACCAAAAAGAGATAACAGGGAATCCCTGTGTGACTCCACAACTTCACAGTAGGTAAATATATTCACCTTGAAAAAGAGTGCTCAAGCACTTGAAACGCGTTGGTGGCATAGGGATAGGAGCCCATAGGTATCTTTTGAATCCTCACACTTCTTTTCTGCACAATATGGGGCCCATGTATTTTTGTAATTATGATTGGATATGTATAACATATCTTTGAGGATAGAAGGTGACAATATTTAATTGTACGGGGTCTCCCCCCATAGGGGTAGAAGGAAAGAAACCCACGCTATAAGAACAAGTGAAGTGTTGATGAAAGATTTTTTTATTGAATTTTTATTGGAATTTATTAAACTTTTTTTGGTGAATAAAGATATATGTACAGGGAATAAGATCTCTAAAAACATCTGTGAAAGGAGCATTGAAAGAAACCTTTATTTACAATAGTGAAAGAGAATATTAATGTAAGTAGTCACTTTGCTGGGCTGGGGTTGGGGTTCTGGCAACAGCGGTGCACTTAGATCCTCTTGTCCTCTTGCCCCTATGTTCATGGATGTGTGGTGAGACGTTGCCATTCGGGAACCTGGAAGAGAGAGGGATCAGGATTTCAAGATAACCAGAAATGCAGAATTACAAGAGGAGAACCACGTGAGTTGATACAAAATGTTATTTAATTACCTCTATTAAGTGAGAGCTGCACAAGGTCCCGTCTTCTTCCCTTTTGTCTTCCCGAGTGGAGATCTGAAGAACGATACGGTAGACGGGGGCCCTGTGAAAAGAAGGGAAGGAAAGGATTTTGTTACATGCAAACGATCAAGAGAAATAAAGTGTGAATAGGTCCAGTATTCTATTTACCTACTGTGAAGTTGTGGAGTCACACAGGGATTCCCTGTTGTCTCTTTTTGGTGTTTTGAAGGGAGAATCTATCTATGAAGGAAGTTGCATTTGTGTTAAGATCTATTGTTTCCTTAGGGTTGTATACCTTAAGGGATATTGTTTTGGGGGTTCTGTGTGGTGTATACCCCTTTACAACCTTACGGGCAGCATCAAGGGGAAGCGCCGGATATTATCTTTATTTAGAACAGAGGTATGATGTTGCCAATTCGGCAATTGCAATTTTGAAAATGACATGTTGGCTATAACATTTTAGAGCTGTGGCATTTAAAAAAAAATGTATTTAGGTATGGGTCCAAAGTGTTTCTCTGCTTTCTGCAGTCTGCTCTCCTCTCTTCCAGTGTAGTGATCAGGGTACTGGCCCTGATTCATAGGTGTGAATGCTTAAAGTAGGTGCGGAGTGCCCTAGGGGTTTCTTATTTTGCCGTCTTTAAAGACCTACGTACTCGATCTATGTACCTAACTGGTACGTAGACTGCGTAAATATACTACTGCACATGCGCAGCAGTTACATTCGCAAAATTACACACCTATGAAGCTGGAGCTTCTTAGGTGTGAATCAGGGCCACTGTTAGGAATTAGGGTTAGGATTAGGAATTAGTGTTAGGGTTAGAAATTAGAGTCAAGATTATTGTAATGTTGAACAAACATGGAATTACAATATTCAATTAGACTGGAATCTTGGTAGCAGTTATGTCTAAGGAAATTTGGCGATTAGTAAACATTTCTGGCATTCTAGTTCTATTGGAAATGAGATAATCAAACTGGCAAGTAACATCCAAAGAGCATTGTGTAATGTAAGGGGAGCATGGAGGGAAATGTGTCATTTTAGGGGGACGGAGGAAGACATGCAATGCAAGGGGGACGATGAGAGAGATGTGTAATTTAAGAGGGATGTGGAGAGAGACATGTAAATGTTAGCCGGTGGAGAGGGACCATGTGTATTGGGGAGGCGTGCAGGGAGGGAGAAGTGTGTTGGAAGGGGGAAACAGGAGGGATTTGTGTCATGAGTAGGGAGGGGGCTGCTAAAATGTGAAACCGAGGGAGGCAGATGTGTAATGGAGACCTAGATGTGTATTATAGTGGATCCAGGGAGGGAGAGGTGTAATGGAAGCTACCTTCAATCTTTATTCTCTCCATAGAATTAAAGTGCAAGAAGAATAAATATAAGGCACAGAGATAAGAACCCAACAATTAATATTCATGTTAGTAAAAATAATACTTCAATTTAGCCATCAATTGTCAGGGAACATTAGACTATGGAAGGATGGTTTGGGGGGAGCCATAGCATTCACTTGTTCAGGGTGCATATTAATCCTTACTGAAGAGAAGATAACAGGATTGCAACTCTAAAATAACAATGATGACAGAGAGCCAGCAGTTTTGTTATAAAGACTTATCAGATTAATTAGAAAACATCCATCTCGTACCCCCATGAAATGCATCCCTGGGAGGTGGGGGGAGTGATAAAGTGGTATCTTATTGTTAAATGAGTGGAGTTAGATATGGGTCTAATGTCAGTTTGTTAAAACAGTGATAGTGGAAGAATCTGTCGGTGGCAGTTGCCACCAATAAATTAGTCTTTTAGAAGTAGACATCTGAAAGCTCAGCGACTGGTACCACAGCAAAACCTGTATCATACCGCTGATACTTGTAGCTGTAGAGCTGTAGCAGGCTGCAAAACAGCGGACCAATGTGCAGGGTAGGAGTTCCCTGTGCACCGATCCGCTGTGAATCAAAACTCCAGGTCGATTCCCTGCCCTGCTCCTTATGTGACATCATGGGTGTCACAACCCTTGTCCCTGGTCCAAAAATCTTGGTGGCTGCCCTGATTTTAAGTAGAAGTTTTGAGACCACCTCTACAGCAGTGTCAGATACAGGCCATAGACAGAAATTTGGCACCCCTAATCCTGAGCTAATAACCAATTAAGCAAATTTGAACTTGTGTTTGTTTCAGTTTTGCACACTAGACAGAAGTCCCTCTGATTCACAACCTGCTGGTCAGACAGTTTCTTTTAGGATTTGTGGAATATTTCAGGCATTTGGAAACATATGAGTCACACGTTTTGTGACTACAAGGTAAATGATTTTGATTTTACAGGTATCTTTAATAAAAAATTAGCAAGTTTAAATCAATTGTTTCTGCATATTTTTAGCACATTTTTTGTCTAAAGTGTCTGTTATTTGTGTTTGCAGTGTCATGTTCTGTTATTGTGTTTCTTAAGTAAATTGTTTGCTAAGTTATTGGCACTGAAGAATATGTCACATCTCACATATAAATGATGTTGAAAATAAGGTATTAGCTACAGTACAGTAATATGTGTGCAAAAAAACTACAAACCAAGTTTATACAACAACTCTAGAATTAACTGTAAATTGTGATAACTGTTTATTGTAGAGCGTTGATATACTCAGAGGTATATTAGATATTTCCCTCTGGGATTCTGAGATGCTTTAAATATGTAGATGTAAGTCAGTGCAGCATCAATGCAAATCTACACATGGTATAACATAGCAGGTAAGGCATTTTAATGATCTTGTATACTAATAAATTCTATGTATCTTTTATAATATACTGTATCATATTCTTTTAACTAGAACTCCACTCATTTTGTGCATCTTGGATGCATACAAGAAACATTATATTCTAGCCCTGCAAACATTGTATGTTAGATTAGTAGAGAACAAAATTTTTAGATATTTTGTAACAGAGATGATGTTATTGCTGTTTTAGCTTTCTCCATAATCTGTTCAGAAAGGACCTGGTTTTGTCTCTAATAATGTATTTTAACAAATTACTTCCTGTTGACTAATGATAAAGTTACTATTATCAGTTTTGCAATCTCAATAATTTGTTTAATAACAATATATTAAAATTTATCATTAAAACAATTAATTTAAATACTTAATAATTTGCAAACTAAGGTTCTTAACATGAATGCTGTAATTAAATTTACCTGTCCTGTAAACAAGATAATACCAATAATATGGCATACATAATATGAATTATTAAGTGTTTGTAGGGAATTATTTTTTTTCCCCAGAAACATTAAAAAATAAAATAATAATAAAAATGTACAATACTAATTGTCAGTGTCAACTTTTATTACTTGAAGTAGCTATTATTGGAATATAGTGTTTATAGCAAGAAATGGCAATAATAATTCACAATGTCAAGTTTAAGTGAAAAGATTTTAATCAATGAAAGTCCCTATTCTTAGTAAAAATATAGACCAATAAAATACGTTTGAAAACTCACTCTACATACACTACACTATACTGACTCTTTTTATTTATTTTTATAAATGCTGCACACATTTTTCTTAGACATTTTTTATATAGTTGTTTCATGATTTTTCTTCATACAATTTAATTTAATTTAATTTAATTTAATTTAATATTTAAAAAATAAATACTTTAAACATGGAAACTGCTGAAATACTCTTCAGCCTATTTACATACACATCTGTTTGCATGTTTTAAATGAGTGTTCATTTTATATATAGGTTTTTTTTAATTTAAATATATATATTTCTGCCACAAAGTACATGACCGTATTTTTTTTTCTGCAGAAGAAATCAAGCAGCAACATGGCCAGTAACATGACAGGGCTCTCTGAATTCACGCTCCTGGGGCTGACGGACAATGCTCAGTGTCAGTTAATCCTGTTTGGGTTCTTTTTAGTGGTTTACATAA
This sequence comes from Limnodynastes dumerilii, assembly GCA_011038615.1. Taxonomy (NCBI): domain Eukaryota; kingdom Metazoa; phylum Chordata; class Amphibia; order Anura; family Limnodynastidae; genus Limnodynastes; species Limnodynastes dumerilii. The sequence goes on from WWET01004841.1 coordinate 71,222, forward strand.
CCACAATTCTGGGAAACTCTTTGATGGTCATCACTATCTCATTGTCTTCAGCTCTTCATTCGCCAATGTACTTCTTCATATGTAACCTCTCCATTGTGGACATGTGCTATACAACTTCAACAGTCCCTAAACTCTTATTGGACTTTCTATCTGACGTGAAACATATCTCATTCTATGGATGTTTAGCTCAGCTGTATTCCTTTATATCATTTGGAGGGATTGAATGTGTATTGCTAGCAGCTATGGCAGGGGATCGCTATGTGGCTATCTGCATGCCACTACGTTACTATGATGTGATGAGCTGGAAGAGGTGCATAGCTGTGGTCACATTATGTTGGATGGCTGGCCTTCTGAACTCTCTCGCTCACACAGTTTTCACATTCCGGTTACCCTTCTGCAAGTCTAGGTCTCTTAACCACTTCTTCTGTGACATCCCACCTCTTCTTGCTCTGTCCTGTGCTGACACTACGGTTAATGAAATTGTGGTATACACTGCTGGGGGGTCTGTCATCATGGGATCTTTCTTATTAACTATCATGTCGTATATTTTTATTGTTAAAGCCATTTTAAAAATTAAGACTACAATGGGAAGGCAGAAAGCATTTTCCACTTGTGCTTCTCATGTTATAGTTGTTACACTTTATTTTGGAACCATTGTTTTTACCTACATACGCCCTACATCTACATATTCACTTGACCAGGACCGAGTTGTTCCTGTTCTTTATGGAATAATTACACCTATGTTAAACCCAATAATCTATAGCTTCAGAAACAAAGAAGTTCAAAGTGCACTAATAAAAGTTATTTTTCCAAAACATTTTTCTCAATAAAAGTCAAATAATGATGTAAATAGTTCAGCTGACAAGTAAGATCAATATAGACTTTATGGACCTGATTCAGAGATTGAAAATAAAAGAGGAAAGTTACGCCTGGGCAAAACCAGGTTGATTTCAGGGGGAGTCAAGTTAATTGTATTTGCTTACTGCACACAGATAGTGACCAGCTTTACTTTTACACTGTTATTTAGACTTGGGCTTGGAAATGCCACCTCTCAACTTTAATACTGTTTGCAACAGATGAACTTTGACTCCTCTGAAATCCACATGATTTATACAGGTGTAGGTCCCCGTAGCAAACAGCCCTATCTTGAAGAGGCATAGCAATCGATCCCCGGAGCACCGAACATGGTTCTCCGAAAGGTAAGGCTACCCTACTCCCTTACCCTAACCTTCATTCACCCCCCGCAGCCTAACCCTAAGTCCTCCCTCCTGCAGCCTAACCCTAAGTCCTCCATCCCGCAGCCTAACCCTAAGTCACCCGCCCCACAGCCTAATCCTGTCACCCCCCGCAACCTAACCCTAAGTCCCCCCTCCCGCAGCCTAACCCTAAGTCCCCCCTTACACAGCCTAACAGTAAGTCCCCATAGAGGGTTACTCACCTCTCCGGTGGTCTGGTCCGGCGGCGGCCTGTTTTCCGAAAATGAATGGGTGAGTATGCGAATCGCATCCTCACCCATTCAGAAAAAATATATTCTGCGGTGTTATACATTCGAAATAGTGACAGGCGAAAAGACACTTTCGGCTGCAGTGGCGCACCCAGGGGGGTTCTGGTTGCCCCCAGATTGAAAATAAAAAAACAAAATGAAAAATGTGCAAAAAGGGAAAATTTAACAAAACAAAAAAAAAAAAAAGTACAATCCCGAAAAGGGGGCGTGGCTTCGCGTGTGCCGCAAAAGGGGCATGGCTTAGCGGCCATGTGGGGTAGACTGTCATGGAGGATGATGGTCCTGTCCTGTGCAATAGGAAAGCAGGTGAGGAAGGTAAATGTGTCACAACATATTCAACAGTGCTTATGCACTGACACAAGCTCTGGTCTATTGTGTAATGTGCTCCACTAATGCATTGTATACTGCTATTGCTATTACATCTGTACAGTACATTGTGTAATGTGCTCCACTAATGCATTGTATACTGCTATTGCTATTAGATCTGTTCCTGCAATATAAAACTACTATTTTAATGTGTAAAAGAAGTAAATTATAAATTACTTAAAAATATAAAAAACAGGACTTGTTACCGACAATAACAATGCAATTCCTTAATGTAGATTTATTTTATTTTTATTATTTTTAAATCTACAGGATAAACTTCCTGCTTCCACAAAGAACGTTAATGGACGTCTTAGATATTTTGGCAGTCAGATAGTACGACCATATTATCAGTATTATAATTTTACATATGTTTTTTTAACATCATATTAATTAGCTCTACAATTTTAATCAGTACTTCAACCTCTGCCGCATTACAGTCTAATTCCCTAACACACACGCTCAGAGGCTAGGGGTCATTTTTGCACCTTTCGGTATGTCAGTGGGGACGGGGCAGGAGCATAGCCAGGGTTGCCGACTCTCCCGGAATGTCCGGGAGACTCCCGAAATTCGGGCAGTACTCCCGGTATCCCGGGAGAGCCAGCAAATCTCCCGCAAGTGACTTGAGGCCCGTGGTTTCACTGAAACCACGGCCTC
>WWET01004841.1:75006-112382 GCA_011038615.1 Limnodynastes dumerilii
CTGCTACGTACATGGCGTTGCACTATTACTACGCATGCACAGTAATGCGAATTTTCTAAGATCCTAAATATACGCTCCTAAGTGCCGTGGAAATCGTATCTCTGAATCAGCCCCACTGTGTTTAAATCTGCTCTTCTGTGAAAGTTTTATCTGCACCAGATTTGGCACCTATTCTCTGTCTCCTTCTGCTGATATCAACGATGACACCTGAGACCCATCTTCCTTGACGCTCCAGACCTGAGGTGAAGGATTCCGCCGGGAAATCGTGGGGATCAAAGCCAACAAAGCCGCTACAAGCAGCAATCACATCACATCACAGCAGAATGGAGAATTCGCATCTATACAGAAACAACACTACCGAGAGCAAGGATTCACAGAAGCACCTTACGGAGAAATCATCTGCAGCATCAGACATCAGAACAGTGAGTGCACATTTGAACAGTGTAAACACCGCTGTCCCGACCCATACTGTATACAGACTGCATTTTGATATCACCGTTAGCATCAAGTAAATACAGACTTTGGAGTGAAAAAGAGCAAAAACTTGTTTTACACGGCAATATATTTTCTGATCTCTTTGCTCCTAATCACCAAAGAAAAGAACTACATATCAGCCACCGCGGAAGGGAAAAAAAAATCTTCTTTGAGACTCTTATTGCGATACAGATATTCTTAATGATTATTGAATGGTATTTAGACGGTTTAAACCAGATAAGCGCAGCAAGGTAGTAGTTGGCTTTGACCTACTACAATTGTATGAAAGACAATATTATTGCCCAAAAAATTGGAGATATTTTTTTTAGTGTTGATATTGTTGAATCGAATTACCTTTGCACCTTTTGTACTACTATAGTGTTAATGAAGGTGGAGATTTCTGATTGCTGTTCATTGTTTATAGGTGATAAAATACAGAGATTATTCATATACTACTTTCATATGTAACATGTAAATGTGATATTTATTGTGGATGTGTTTTACGCTCAAAAATTTATTTTTGATGATTGTGCTGACCCAGTGTTTGACAACAATAAATAGATTTTAAAAAATAATAATAGTGGACCTGATTCACAGAAGCTGCTGTTATTTGCATGCGTATTTTTAAGAATGGTTAAACTATACTTGCGTAGTACCCTTATTTATGTAATCTACGTAGGATAAGAATAAGGCAAAAAACCAGGGACAATGCCACACACTGGCACTACTAGTATCGGGCATCAGAGTTGATCTGTATGAAAAATAATGACATACAGTCTAGGAAACTCCTTATCCCCCTTCATAGTCAGCATGTTTGGAAGCAAAAAATTGACTAGGCTCTATACTATTTCAGAATACTAGGATCTGGCTAATTAGAGGATACTATCCTTTGGTAGTTGGATGTAATCCAAACAGTAATAGTGAAACCAATCAGGTACTTAAAGCTCCTATCAGCAACAGGTGACAAGGTCATGTTCTGGTTCATATTATTCCTCTAGTTGATATGCATCTAAAGACACCTAATGATTGGGTTCTGGTTATATTTCTCCATTTCAGTTTACATTCTGCTGCTGTGACTGACATAAATAGATCATGTCATGTCCTTGTATGATCATAGTTTCCAACTCTGTCGGAATGTCCTGGAGACTCCCAAAATCCGTGTATTGGTCCCAGCATTCCATGAGAGTGTTACAGTGAGGCCTTCCAGGTTGCAGAGAAAAACTAGGAGTCTGGTTTTCACTGGAACCCCTGATGAAGGGGACAGAATGGCTGCAGACACCTAGCAGGCTGAAGCCTCAGGAGACTATTCCTGGAGCTACTAATCCATGATGGAAAACTGGAGGTACAGGTTTCCTGACACAGGAGATTCTGACAGGAATGAGAGTCACAATAAAAAGGATAGTAGGAATCCCTGTGAAGAAAGGACATGTGAATGGAATACAGAGGTGTACATGGAACACTGTGTAATAAGGTTAAATAGAAAAAAGCCGACAACAAGGGCACTCACACACACACACACTGCAACTGACATTCCAAGGAAACTTAAAGGGAGCCAGGGACTAGGTTGAAACACAAAAGTAGACAAGGTGATAACACAAGGAATGGTACAGGGCAAACTCAGGTTTTGCACTATATTGTAGATAGTAGCCATAAGTCCATAGACTAAAACAAAAGAGCTGGTGAGCATAAGAAAGTCAAACATTTTAAAAAGGTTTTTTATTAAAAAAGTGTTTGACGATTGTACTGACACAGTGTTTGACACAGGGCTATAACTAGAGGTATGCAACATGTGCGGCCTCCCAGAGCATAAATCTTAAGGGGACACCAGTAAGTTAATATTTATAGTTAAATTGGCTTGGTACCTTTTTTGTTTGCCCCTAGCGCTAAAGATATTCCCAGGATTCAGGAAACAGATAAGGGCAGCAAACTGGAGTAGAAATGAGCACCAGACTACTGTAGCCAATATCTTTCCGTTTGTTCAATCAACTTTTTATATTTTATAATATTTATATACAACCAACAATCCAGTCTTTTCCATGGTGTTTGACCACTGTTCATTACAGTTGCGTATAAAGTTATATTTTAACATTTAGGGCCGGATCCTCAACTACAGCTGTCTGTCCGCATATACGTAATCTACGTACCGAAACAATACATAGATTACGTAAAATAGTTACTACGCATGCACAGTAGCTAATTACAGCCATGTGTGTAAGACGGCCGTAGTTGAGGATTCGGCCCTTAGTGCGAAAATTCAGTGTACAAGTAAATAAACTAAAATGGTCCATGGCCTGTGTCACAAATGATACCAAGAAAGTCTAGAGGAACTAACATGTATAGCTTGGAGCAGAGAAGAGAGAGAGGGGGGACATGATAGCAGCTTTCAAATACATCAAGAGTTGTAAACAGCTAGAGGAGGGGGCATTATACAAAGGAAGAGGTGTAATAGAACACGGAACATGAATATAAACTGGAGGGTGGCAGATACAGAGGAAATGTGCAGAAAAATGACTTCATTGAAAGGGTGGTAGATAAGTGGAATAGTCTCCCATCTGAGGGGGTAGAGACTAACACAGTAGAACAGTTTAAAAATGCTTGGGATAAATATAAGGATATCCTAAACCTTAAACTAAAAACATGCAACGACTATTAGCTACCACATGCTTAAGCTCTAGCGAGCTACCTATCTGTGCTTTGCCCCCCTTCTCCCGCACCAGCAATACATTTTGTGAGGAAGAGGACCACTGCACCAACCACCTTCTCAGCTGTAGGTACAGCAAGCAAGGGAATCCCTAATCGACAAAAGGGGGATCATTTTCCACCAATCTTAGAGCATACCAGGTAGTGTGCTGAACAGCAATCTGTATTTTTAAATAGGCCGAGAGGGTATCCATATAAGATTCCCATACATCAAAAAAATGATGAACCTTTCTCTTCCTGTCTGTCAAGGTCTCCATCCAGTCCATTATAAAAATCTTATGTAGTTTTTCTATAAACAGTGTAAGTGGTGGCATGGTTCTTTGGATCCACATTTGAAGGAGATACTTTTTCGCCGCTGCACTAACATAGAGCATTAAGTTGCGACAACTACGTGGGACTATCTGGTTTTTTGGAAGGATACCAAATAGTGCCCACTCAGGACTCAGAGGTAGGTAATTTATGAGATTGTCTTCCACGTATTTTTTTATTTGGATCCAGAACTCCCTGACCAATGTTCACGCCCAGAGACAATGGTAAGTATCTGCCTCCTGTCAAAGCTCTTAGTACATGTATGGTCCGAGGAGATTCCAGCCAAAAATCTTCAAGTGGGGAAAGGTAGACATTGTGGTAGAGATTAAGGAACATCTCCAGATTTTGATTTGATTTTAGTGCTTTATCAGAGTAGCAGAGTGTAGCAGAGACTGAAGTAAATCATTACATGTTAGATGCGACAGTCCAGATTGAACTTGTGAGTGATCTATTGTGGTATGTAATAAATTGTAATACCTGGAGATGGCTCCCCTATTTATGGAATTATTTCGTGGAATAATGTCTAGCGGGTTTTGCAGGTCCAACTGTGACAAATGGTGCAACACTGCACTAACATAGTGTTGTGCCTGAAGAAATTGTAGGGATTGTTGTGTTAAGAACCTATAACGTTCCTGTGCCTGACTAAACGTTAATGGACGATTTGTCGACCAATCAATTAAATTCCCCACTGACATTAGACCCTCCCTAGCCCATCTCTTGAAGGGGTAGTCTGCCGCGCCAGCCTGAAAGTCTGTATTTCCCGTAAATGGGAGGTACACCAATTTGTGAGCGTTAATCGCATGTTTGTGTCTTAACAGGTGCCAAACTTTTCTAGTGGTCCACAACACGGGGTTTGCTCTAAATTCCTGGGAGATCTCCTGGTCATGCTGGTGAAGAAACCCCACCAAGCTTAGATTTTGCAAGAAACCCGCCTCCACCCCCAGGTCAAGAAACCAGCCTCCACATCCAGGTCAGTGTACATACTTTGACCGTGTAGCCAGTCCTTTATGGAGCGTATGATTGCAGCATAATTATAGTTTGCTACGTGGGGGAAATTGATACCACCATTTTTCTGATTTGTTGCAATTTTATCAGACCTATTTGGGGTCTCTTACCAGCCCAATTTTCGGAAGACCATGTTCAAATATGATAAATCTTTGCATGTGTGAAGGATGGGCAGTGCCTGTATCAAGAACATAAACCTGGGAAAGGAGACCATCTTGATTAAATTTGTCCTGCCTAAAAAAGAAAGGGAGAGATGTTTCTAACCCTCCAATTCTGTGGTGAGATTCTTGATAGCTTCCCCAATATTCAAGTGATAAAGCCTGGCTGGATTTTTAGGAATTTCCACTCCCAGGTATTTGATGTGTTTTGGGGCCCAGTTGAATTGGAACCTTCCCGCCCATCTTGGTCTCTGTACCCCTTTCTTCAGGTAAAATGCTACAGATTTTGACATGTTTACTTTAAAACCTAAAACGTCTCCAAACTCTTCCAGTGTTTGTAGAATTAATAGTAATGAGGTCCCTGGGTTTCCTATGTATAGGAGGATATCGTCTGCAAAAGCAGACAATTTGATTTTAACCTATCCTATCTGTACCCCCCAGAATTCCATCATATCTTGCAGAACACGTATCAGGGGGTCTATTGATAAATTGAAAAAAGTGGGGACAGAGGGCACCCCTGTCTGGTACCCCTCTCCAATCTTATTGGGACACCCTTCGTCCCATTCACTAGTAAGGAGGTCATAGGCTCTGTATACAAGTATTTTATAAAATGTACGAAGACGGGATCAAACTCCCTAACTCTCAAAACTTCCAGCAAGTGAAGCCAAGATACCGAGTCAAACGCTTTGTGGGCATCAAGGCTCATTAGCATATTCCCATCCTTGCCAGATTTCAGAATCAGGCTAGTATGTGCTTCCTGAAAGGAGTGACAGACTTGGCCTTCATTAAGGATGTGGCGGTAGAGGTTGAGTAAACAAGGGATCATATCCTGTTGTAAGATTTTGTAATATTCCGCCGATAAACCATCGGGTCCTGGGCTTTTATGGAGTTTGAGTTCCGATATGGCCCTATTTATTTCGTCTGCCATCACTTCCAAGGGCAAAATTTCATTTTGAGCTAGGGTTAGTTTAGGTAATTTCACTAATCGCAAAAACCAGTCCTGTTTCACTGGGTCATGGGAGGGTGCTTTGTAAAAATTGGTATAGTATTCTGTCAGCTGGGATATAATGTCCTTCGTCTTCCAAAGCAGGGCACCGACTGAGAATGTTTAATAGTAGTGATAAAAGTACGTTTGGGGCTGGGGTGTGACATTGTGGCTAATAGTTTCCCCGTTTTATTACCCCATCTGAAATAAGTGTGTTTGGTATGGTTAATACAAGAACGTGCTTGGGCAGATAAAAAATTCTCAAGAATTCTGCGGGTTTCCATATAATGTGATAGTTTATCTGGGGAAGGAGCTGCTGTGTACCATTGGAAGGCTAGTTCCATCTCCCTACGCAGGCCTTCATACTGCAGTTTGGCCTCCCTTCTTTTGCCCGCCACATATTGAATGATGTGGCCCCTCATTACTGCTTTTGATGCTTCCCAAAGGACAACTGGGTTATCCCAATAGTCCAGGTTGTCATCTAAGTAGTTGGTCCAATGGGTGGTGAGGAAAGACTTAAATTTGTGAGATTTATATAGGTGACCCGGAAATCGCCATAGGTGGCCTACAGGTGAGGCAAATGAGAGAGCCAGGGATACCAAGATGGGGGCATGGTCTGAAATCATTATATATATCCCACCTTTGCCTCCTCAACCCTTGCAAGTAATGTGTCTGAAATAACACATAGGGCCTGATCCAGATCAACGATGTAGCGCTGAGCGTGCTAACGCTCAGCTGTACATCGCTGACTCCCCCTGGCACTCCCCCTGTGCGGGCGTATGGCCCCTTCCTTACGCCGGCAGGTGGGCGGGGGGAGGTAGGTAAATTATGGTAGGAGGGCGGGCTAAGGAGCGCATTAGGAGTTAGGTTAGCCTTCAGCCGGCGTAAGGAAGGGGCCATGCGCCCGCACAGGAGGAGTGTCGGGCCAGAGCACCGATGTTACGCTGAGCACTACAGCGCTCAGTGTAACATCGAAGCTCTGGATCAGGCCCATAGTCACTTCAGGAGAGAGACTGGTGTACCCATAATAGGAAAGTGTAGTCCCGGGCCGTCGGGTTTAACAGGCGCCATGGATCACAGAGCTGGAGGGTGGATTTTAAAATATGAATAATTTCCAGGCTTGAGGGGAGGGTTAATTGTGGGAGGTGATTTATCAATAAGTGGATTGTCTACTGTGTTGTAGTCTCCTCCCATAATAATTTGGTAGGTTTGCCTACTAGACAGAAGCTGCATCACAATTTGAAAAAACTCTCTTGGGCAATGATTAGGTGCATAAATGTTCAGGAGAGTATATTTTGAATGCCAAATTATAACATCTAACAGTAAGAATCTATCCTCAGGATCTTTCACTTCATCTAGGATTTCAATGCGTTAGTGTGGAAGGTGGCTGACTGGCAATCCGCTACCCAGGGGGCCCGCAAAGTAGAACCCTCCCCCTCCTCCAGTGGGTTTCTCCGAAGAAAGGCTACGTCTGGGTGGTTTCTTTTAAGGCTAGTGATAATTTTCTTCCGCTTGAGAGGACTATTAAAACGAGCAACATTCCAGGAGACAACCCCAAGATGGTGGGCAGCCTGTACGTGGATTTTTCTCTTGGTCTCCCAGCCACCAATAACATAACTGAGGGTCCGCTGACTGGCTCCTACGGGTCCTCCGACTGGGGTGAACCCCAGGTATATATCAGTGAACAAAGGACGGCTTTTTGATGTAGTTCCTGTCTCTTCCACCGCCCTCCACAGCACTGGTGTGCACCTCAAGATGGCGGGCAACTCCACACGGATACTTCTGTAGGCTCCCACCGCCAGTGTTGCACAAGTCCGATCTCAATCGGTGTCGCGTCTGAAGTAAGTTCCACCCAAGTTTATATGCGTGGATGAACGGTGATGTTCCTTTGATGCAGTGCCCAGACCGTCCTTCACGCCACAGGCCTACTCTTAGGCCCGACTCCAGTGAATAAAGTAGAGTCCCACATCCAAATTCTTCCCAGACCAGGTAAGAGTGCGCTCCTTGCACTCCAAACCCTGGCTGGGTATTCTAGAGGTATTAAAGCCCGTTGTAGAAAAGCTGATGGCTATGGATTGAGGCTGCAGGACAGAGCTTAACTAAAATGCGGCCATTCTAGATGCGCCACCCACCGGAAGTCCGGGTCAGTATATATTTTAAATCAACAACTGGACAGACTGGATGGGCTATGTGGCTCTTATCTGCCGTCACTTTCTATGTTTCTATGTTATGTTTCTATAAACAATATCAATTTCTTATAATAGTAAGAATGTACCAGTTATATGTTAATGGAAAAAAAAACTCTTAAATAAATAAATGCATAATCGACCTACAGTCATGAGAGATAATCTGGTAGACTGGTTACATTATAGGATATAATGATATTTCATGGCAATTATTTTTGTTTCTTGGGAATCAGAAATCCATGGAGGTTGTTTAAAAATCCCATATAATATATTATATTAAAACTGCCAGGACTGAAAGCACTCTTTACGTTAGCTGCTTAATATTGAGGTAGCACGTCAGATATCATGTAAGATTTCTTATCTTATAATGAATGTTTTCTATGTTGTTGTTGTTGTAGCAAATCAGTATTTGATTGTGTTTTCATATTTGCTTTCCTTACTCATCTGCAATAAAATGTTGCTGTAGAAACCTCTACAGCAGGAACCTCTCTCCATCGGACTTAAATCGTGAGCTTTATTTATTTACTTTATTTATTTACACACAAATTTAATAAAGACATTTTCTTTATTGACACTATTGTTTTTATTTTTTTTACCCAGTTTTTATAATTTATGATTGTATGAGAAGTATATGAATTTTCATTTAGAAGGTTGTGCATTCTTTAGTCAGTAGTCTCGCTGTTAGTAGTGTCTTAGTATTTGCTTTTTGCATATAGACAATTTGTATTTTTTAGGCATATTGGTGCAGAATCTCTATTTATTTTTTGTTTCATCATATCCTCGTGCCTACCATATGTTTATTTTTCTACATATAGACAATTTTTTATATTAGTTCTCTATTTGATATATTTTTAATAGGTTTATTGGTACATATTTCTTATTTACTTTGCGTTTTATCACATCCGTGCACCCATCATATACCCATCTTATTAGAGCACTATTTATGGAAAACTGTGGACTGTTTTGTTATATTGGTAGGCTGCATCTTTGGGGTGTATGCACCCTCGTATTGTGTAACTTTAATTTTTATTTTCTGAATTTAGACATATTCTTTTGAATCTAAAAAATACTGATACGTAAAGTCTACACTGTGTTAGTTACTTATATATTTTTCCTGTGCATATAATATACAATGCTAAGGTGGAGTCTTTGGAATGAAAGTGCAGTAAAAGAATTCATACTTTTGGGATTTCCAACAAGTGAACCATTACAAAACATCCTCTTTTTTATCTTTTTCCTTGCATATGTGCTAACAGTGACTGGAAATATAATTATCATTGCTGTGATTGTAATTGATCATCACCTACACCATCCTATGTACTTTTTTCTAAGCAATTTTGCTTTTATGCAGATTTGTTACACGACTGTAACTGTACCTAAACTGCTTTTTGGTTGTCTAGTCAAAAAGAACATAATATCAATCAATGCTTGCTTTGCCCAGTGTTATTTTTTCTTTCTCCTTGGTGGAATTGAGAACATCTTGCTCAGCATTATGGCCTATGATCGATATCTGGCCATTTGCCATCCTTTACGGTATAATACCATCATGACCTCGAAGCTGTGTTGGAGCTTAACAAGTGGCTGTTGGTTGGGGATCTTCCTTGGTTCTTTGCTTCCTGTGACTTTTTTGGCAATGCTATCTTTCTGTGGCCCAAACATCATCAACCATTACTTTTGTGATGTTTCCCCTCTTCTAAAACTATCATGTTCAGACACCAATCTCATTAGGTCTTACTTTTTTGGCTTAATGTGGGTTATTGTTTTTAGCTGCCTTTTTTTCACCCTTGTGTCATACATCAAAGTTATTTTAGCAATTATGAAAATCCCATCCATGTTGGGACGACAGAAAGTATTTTCTACATGTGGTTCCCATCTTGCAGTGGTGAGCATGTATTTTTGTGCTGTCATATTTATGTATGTCAGGCCAAAAGAAAGTTACTCTTTTGCAGAAGATAAGTTGATTTCTGTATGCTATTCTATTGTAACTCCTCTATTAAATCCGTTCATCTATTGCCTGAGAAACAAGGAAGTAAAGCAAGCGTTACTTAGAATTATCCAAACCAAAATTTTGCCAAGCCGGTATATTTGAATAGCATGTATACTGATATGTCTATACTGTAAATATTTATCATACATTTTTCTTTTGAATCAATCATAAAATATAATGTTGGTAGATTACAAAATTCAAATTAATTAATTCATTGAAAATAATTGCAAGAATCAAAATTTCAACAGTTTAATCCTTTATATCCTGATATTAAACAAGGTTAATCAAAATGTACTGTAAAAGCATTAATGTAAAGAACACAGAACACCATTCAAGAAATTGAAAATGTGTACAATACTTTATATAAAAAAATGCCTTTTGATTACTACAGGTATTTTTGTTTTTGTTTTCATAAGAAGATTTTAAATAAATAGAGAAAGTGTGGCGCGGCAAATGAATAAACAAATGGTCTCAGTAAAAGGAGCAAAAGATAGTAATGATATGGTAAAAAGTTTCCTTTAATGTCACAAAATGGGATAAAATAGAATGAAGTAATGAGGTATTGAGAGAATGGAAAAACATTATTTAGTACTTTGGAGGGTAGCAAAACACCCCTCCTACCATCTCCACTGGAAGCAGACAACTTTGAATCTAACTCCTTTCCAAAATCTCTCCCCACTTACATTCGTTCACTATCAGTGCTGGGTTACTATCCTTATTTTCCATAAGAAAATTCCATCCACTTCTGCTTTTTTGCATCTGTGTCCAGCCTCCAATTCTGTCCCTTGTATGTGTGTCCAGCCTTCAATTCAGCCCCATGTATGTGTGCCCAGCTTCTATTACTGCCCCTTTTATATATGTCCAGCTTTCATTTCTGTAATTTCCGTCCGTTCAGCCTCCATTTCTGCCTCTTGCACATGTCTTTTCTGTCCTCCTTTTCTGCTCCTTATACTGTATGTGTCCATTCTCCATTTATGCCTCTTACATGCCTCTTATATGTGTCCAGCCTCCATTTCTGATGGGTGTGGATCCCCGTCGAGAGCGGCCCTATTTCAGTAGGGCTGTTCTCTCCCAGCCAGTTCTGTACTGACTGGGAAATCGATTGCTTCTGCCTCACAAGAGGCAAAGCAATCAATCCCCGGAGCACTGAACACTGCTCCAAATGGTAAGTATGAAATATAACCCAAAACCTTTCTTTAATCCTTACCCTACCCTCCTCTTCTATATCCCTAACTCTAACCCTCTCTTCCCCACAGCCTGATCCTAACCCTCCCTTCCCCACAGCCTGATTCTAACCGTAATCGTTCCCTTCCATGGCCCTAACCCTCCCTTCCTCAGAGCCAAAGCCTAACCCTCCCCCTAACACTAAATGTCCCCCAGAGAGGTTACTCACCTCTCCTGTGGTGTCTCCGTGGGCAGCGCTTCCAAGAACTAATGGGTGACTATGCTGACCGGCACACTCACCCATTCAAAAAAAAAATCTAAAATGGCTCCCTATTCAATACAGAGACAGCTGAAAAATAACTTTTGTCTGTCTCTATTTCTGAAAGAAAGCCATAGTGCTGGGGACTACCACCAATTTCTGCCCCTTATATGTGACCATTCTCCATTTATGCCTCTTATATGAGTCCATCCTTTATTTCTGACCCATATAAGTGTAATGCCTCTTATATGTATAAGCATCATTCAATGACCAAATATGGTCCTACAGGGCTCCCAAAGGTTAATAAAAGTGAATGACGCCGACAGTATCTGCTGGGTTATGCACACAGAGTCTTTCTGAGCTGCGGTCTAAGTGTCTGTGGCCTGGGGGCAGAATTACTTAAAGATAGGCTGCCCTACTGGGTACCTGGGGGTGCGCCTTGTGCGATTGCATGGCTCGCTAGCCCCTAGAAATGGCCATGGTATCTCTTAAAATTTTTACACCTGTCTCCAACACATATTTGTTCTTTAAAAATCTCTTTTTCTGAAATGTTAAATCCATTTTTTTTGTATATCCAGGTTGTTCAACTGCATTTTCCACTTTGTTTATGTGCTTTAAATAAAAGATTTGAGACATTTGATGTATTATAGTCATAAATTTGCTTTAGGTAATAAAAGGTGCAGGTGTGTGTGCATGTGTGTGTGCATGCAAGTGTGTGTGTGTGTGTGTGTGTGTGTGTGCTTTTGAGTTTGTATGCACACAATACATGAGTACAGAACCTTGTATTCTCATATATGATTTACCTATGACATGATGTCTTCTTTGCATTTTGTTTTTATTAGGGAAGATTAGGTTGTTATTTATTAAAAGAGAAAACCCCAAAAGCTTTGTTTTCATTTTTTGTTTTGTGTTTGTATTTTTCTTTGATTAAAACATGGTTTAAACGTAAAAAAAAAAATGACATTCCAGTATTAACATTATCGTAAAATCTTGTTAAGATAAGGTCTGAAAATGCCAGAGATTGTTAAATAAAGATGATTTAGGTAGAATATAATTTCCTCCCTTGTCTACCTCAAAGGTGTAAGAAGATCCCGTTTTGGGGCTCTGTAAAAATGAAACAGTAAACCCGTGCACTTCATTTTCTGCCATTATCTAATATGTATCTAGGAACAAAGGCCCGGATTCACACCCCCGGACGTATTGCACATACATCTGTAAATTACCGATAATAGCTATCATAATATAGTGTCATTTCATTACATAGATTGCGTATATGCGGCCTTTGAAGTGTATTTTTCTGGGTGTAAAATATGGTTTAAAAATGATAAACTCAACTACCGTGTTGCAGTTTTTGGCCCGGATTCACACCCCCAGACATATTGCACATACATATTTTCAGAATATATGACATGACCCAGGATAACATGCACAAACACTGAGTATTTTCATGTTTGCATCAGACACCATCTGCACATTGAGGGAGTAGTAAAGGTGACGATTCATGTATAAATGTGCCCTGTTTTTGGGTGGTCTCAGCACTATATGTGTGCAATCTATAGCTCCCGGGATATTAGGAAATCCTGAGAGTCTGTAGAAGGCTACCTTAATGTCATGTCAATTTAAATCCTGACTGGGGAGCAGATATATGTTCACAACTATTTATTCAGTGCACTTAACACATCAGAGAAGTGACGTGAAATTGTCGCCAGTGAGATGCCAACCACTCTTCCTGTCATAGACTGGAAAGAGCTTGTGGCCATAAAGTGGATGGCACACATTAATTTGTGTAGCCCAGATACTGCATGAGACAGAGAGGTTGGTGAATCCAAATCCCTCCTCACCTACTCATAAAGGCTCAGGAGTTTAGTGCGGTTGAGGCAAAACAATTGCACCACCTCCTGATCAGACAGGGAGTCAAGGTCCAAATGCACAGCAATTGCATGCGCATGATGTGGTATGCATTGCCTGCGCATAACTTGGGGCTGGTGATGTACTTCTTTCTCTTCCTCCTCATGACTTGGTGTGGACACTGCTCCTATGAAATATGCTCTGTGCATCAGGCTCACTGAAAATGCCATTGTTTCCTAAATATCAATCAACATCAGGTAATAGGTCTTGTGGGGTCAATATTATAGGCATAGGGCCTGATCCAGAACTACGCTTAGAAGCGATTTTACGTGTGGCGAAGACGTAAAATCGCTGTTTAGAACGCACTGCGCATGCGCACCATAAAAAATACGCACATTCACATAGCGTAATTGTGAACGTATGGACCATTCACGTATTTGTCACGTAAATACTTACATGTGGGCGTGCCAATTTTACGTGAGTCAACAATACGTTCCAATTACGTGAAGTAGGTGGAGGTTTGTATGTAAAGTGTACAGTATGGGCGTGCTAAGCGGCATACGTTCACGTAGTCTATACGTCTGTTAGCGGACGTACGCTGTTACGTGTGAAAAAGTTAAGGTAGGGTTTGGGAAGCGTATCTTGACAAAATACGTCCGTGCAAGGGGTGTGCCGAGGGGAGTGTAGCGAACTTACGTGCACGAAAATACGCTCCGCGAATAAACGTACGGCACACGTAGTTCTGGATCTACCCCATTATGATTACCTGCAGACCAGTTGCCAGTGATTTGGGCAAAACCATCTCCCACAACCACTTCGATTTTCTATAGCGAGTTATGGGCAATTCTCCAGTGAATTTAAAACTCTCCCCTTAACCAGTAATTTATATGATCAGAATTGAAAAAAATTGGAACTTTTGAATGTCCCAATTTCAGAAAGCAGAGTTTCTAAGCGGGGACTGACAACGATAGTACTTGAGGGGTTGGTGGCACGTGAGGGGAGTACTGGGGTGCTGGCATATGATGGGAGTACTTGGGGGGGCAGGTGGCACATGATGTGAGTACTGGGGCGGATGAAGACACATGATAGGGATACTGAGTGGGGGGCTGGAGACACATAATGTGGATATTTAGGGGGGCCTGGAGCCACATGATGGGAGTACTGGGGGAGCTTGATGCACATGATGGGGATATTTGGGGGGCCTGGAGACACATGATGGGAGTACTGGGGGGGCTTGAGGCACATGATGGGGATATTTGGGGGGCCTGGAGACACATGATGGGAGTACTGGGGGGGCTGGAGGCACATGATTGCAGTACTGAGGGGGAGGTGCTGGAGGCACATGATGGGAGTATAAGTATTTGGAAAAATGGGTAATGGGGGGGAAGCGACAGTCCTTTACTTTGCCAGGGGCGCAGGACCCATAGATACACCCCTGTCCTTTGGGTCTTTTTTTGGATTTTGGAACAATCTGTTAAATGATATTTGAAATAAATGTAAGATGTGTAAGTAGAATGTATTGAATTATTAGTATGATTTGCACATAATGCTGCCTTTGTTTGATAGATTTATATAGTGTCTTTACAAGGCCATATCAACAAAAATTAAAAAGCGATTTAAAAAATGCAGTCTCTACAGATTTATGTTTTTCCACTTTGGGATTTACATGTAGCGGCGTAAAATAAAAGAAATATAAATAAATAGCTGAGACATAATGTAAGTACCCAGAACAAATTCTTATCTCCCTCTGTTTATTCATTATCTACTCCCTTTCTATTATAAAGTGCTGTTAAAATGAATATCAGTTATATTTCATTGACATTTAAAACATTTAAAAATTTTCTTTTTTCTTTGTACTTATTTATCAATTTATTCTGTGTGTGATTTAATAAGGAAAAAAAAATGAAACAAATTGCAGCTATAAATTTCTTTAAAAAAAATACTAATGATTTTTTTTCTATGATGAAAACTTTTTATTAACAATGGAAATAAATAATGTTAGTGAAGTGAGCTACAGTTCCATTTTCTTGGCTTCTCTATCTTCACGAGTACCCCCATTTTCTCAAGCTTATATATTTGGAAATTCTGTGATTATTTTGGTAACTAAAATGGATCACAATCTTTACAAACCGATGTACTTTTACAACAGTTACTTTACCCAAAACCATGGAAATACTTCTATCTCAGAAGAAAAACATATCCTTTTCTTGTTGTATGGTACAGATGTACTTTTTCTTAGCAGTGGGAGTAACTGAGTCTTTTCTTCTTGCAATAATGTCTTATGATCGGTACCTCACCATGTGTAACCCTTTAAGATATAGCGCTATCACGACAAATCAAATCTGCGTTCTTATGGTTATTGGTTGTTGGATTTGTGGTTTACTCAGCGTTCTTCTTCCAGTCATTCTAATCTCCAAGTTGCCATTTTGTCAGTCTCACAATATCAATCACTTCTTTTGTGATGTCTCTCCTGTGATTCAGCTGTCGTGCAGAAATAAATATAAACTTGAGATGTTCATTTTTTTCACATCTGCAATTGTAATTTTTGGGACATTTTCAGTCATAAAAAAAAAAAAGAAATTTTCTACATGTATTTCTCATCTTACGGTTGTTCTGATCTATTATGGGACCATTATTTTTATGTATGTTCGCCCTAAATCAGACAGTAACTTAAATATGGATAAACAAACATAAGTGTTTTATGCTGTTATTACCCCAACTCTAAACCCTCTCATCTACAGCCTAAGGAATAAAAAAGTAAAAAATTAAATAAAAAACTTGTCAAAAAATTGTTTACTTAACCGCCATTTAAATTAGTTACGTCATTATTGTATTTGGAATTACAGTAAAAGTCATGCTGTTGAAGGATGAATTCAGAGCTCACAAGTTTTGGGTTATTATAAATGTAACTACCATGTTTGTACATTAGATAAAATGGATAAAAAAAACTGCAGCAGTCCTCTCACCCAGGGGTACCCAACCCCACCAAAGAGACAGAATAAGAAAATGGGTGGGGAGAGAAAAGCTCTGTTTTATGTGACTAGAAAGGTAATGTATAAAACACAATAATTATGTAATGTAGCGGCATACACGGGTCTCCTAGTAATTCTATATAGTCCAACAAAGTCTATAAAAGGATGATCAAATAAATCCTAAATAAGGTCCTTAAATAAGATCAATTGCAGAAAAAGGTTCCAATGTGCTATGGAATTCCCAAAACTGACAAGTCAGCGTACCCCTGTAGTCCAAAGAGTGAAAGTCAGATGGTGCTGTTGTGGAGAACCACCAGGATGTCCAGGGACAGCTGCTCTCAGACTTTTCACGCTGTAGGTATGGTTGAAAAAGGACGGAGCCCGAAACACGTAAAGTGACCAGCGGTAGGAGAGACTCCCGATCTACAAGCAGCCATCACCGTACCTGCAGCATGGAAAGTCTGAGAGAAGACTTTAGGATTATTTAGGATCATCCTTTTATAGACTTTGGTAGACTATATAGAATTACTAGGAGACCCGTGTATGCCGCTACATTACATAATTATTGTGTTTTATACATTACCTTTCTAGTCACATAAAACAGAGCTTTTCTCTCCCCACCCATTTTCTTATTCTGTCTCTTTGGTGGGGTTGGGTACCCCTGGGTGAGAGGACTGCTGCAGTTTTTTTTATCCATTTTATCTAATGTACAAACATGGTAGTTACATTTATAATAACCCAAAACTTGTGAGCTCTGAATTCATCCTTCAACAGCATGACTTTTACTGTAATTCCAAATACAATAATGACGTAACTAATTTAAATGGCGGTTAAGTAAACAATTTTTTGACAAGTTTTTTATTTAATTTTTTACTTTTTTATTCCTTAGGCTGTAGATGAGAGGGTTTAGAGTTGGGGTAATAACAGCATAAAACACTTATGTTTGTTTATCCATATTTAAGTTACTGTCTGATTTAGGGCGAACATACATAAAAATAATGGTCCCATAATAGATCAGAACAACCGTAAGATGAGAAATACATGTAGAAAATTTCTTTTTTTTTTTTATGACTGAAAATGTCCCAAAAATTACAATTGCAGATGTGAAAAAAATGAACATCTCAAGTTTATATTTATTTCTGCACGACAGCTGAATCACAGGAGAGACATCACAAAAGAAGTGATTGATATTGTGAGACTGACAAAATGGCAACTTGGAGATTAGAATGACTGGAAGAAGAACGCTGAGTAAACCACAAATCCAACAACCAATAACCATAAGAACGCAGATTTGATTTGTCGTGATAGCGCTATATCTTAAAGGGTTACACATGGTGAGGTACCGATCATAAGACATTATTGCAAGAAGAAAAGACTCAGTTACTCCCACTGCTAAGAAAAAGTACATCTGTACCATACAACAAGAAAAGGATATGTTTTTCTTCTGAGATAGAAGTATTTCCATGGTTTTGGGTAAAGTAACTGTTGTAAAAGTACATCGGTTTGTAAAGATTGTGATCCATTTTAGTTACCAAAATAATCACAGAATTTCCAAATATATAAGCTTGAGAAAATGGGGGTACTCGTGAAGATAGAGAAGCCAAGAAAATGGAACTGTAGCTCACTTCACTAACATTATTTATTTCCATTGTTAATAAAAAGTTTTCATCATAGAAAAAAAATCATTAGTATTTTTTTTAAAGAAATTTATAGCTGCAATTTGTTTCATTTTTTTTTCCTTATTAAATCACACACAGAATAAATTGATAAATAAGTACAAAGAAAAAAGAAAATTTTTAAATGTTTTAAATGTCAATGAAATATAACTGATATTCATTTTAACAGCACTTTATAATAGAAAGGGAGTAGATAATGAATAAACAGAGGGAGATAAGAATTTGTTCTGGGTACTTACATTATGTCTCAGCTATTTATTTATATTTCTTTTATTTTACGCCGCTACATGTAAATCCCAAAGTGGAAAAACATAAATCTGTAGAGACTGCATTTTTTAAATCGCTTTTTAATTTTTGTTGATATGGCCTTGTAAAGACACTATATAAATCTATCAAACAAAGGCAGCATTATGTGCAAATCATACTAATAATTCAATACATTCTACTTACACATCTTACATTTATTTCAAATATCATTTAACAGATTGTTCCAAAATCCAAAAAAAGACCCAAAGGACAGGGGTGTATCTATGGGTCCTGCGCCCCTGGCAAAGTAAAGGACTGTCGCTTCCCCCCCATTACCCATTTTTCCAAATACTTATACTCCCATCATGTGCCTCCAGCACCTCCCCCTCAGTACTGCAATCATGTGCCTCCAGCCCCCCCAGTACTCCCATCATGTGTCTCCAGGCCCCCCAAATATCCCCATCATGTGCCTCAAGCTAGCCCAAACATTATAAATCTTAAGGATAGCAGATCCTATGTCGCCTAAAAGATTGCATATAGATAACATTAGGCTGGTCATTAATATTTATAGTCTACAACAAGTGACGTAAAATGTCCTGTTGCTAAACATTATTGTAATAAATGGTATCTGGTATCTTGAACGATAAAATCGACACCAATAGCTACCACTATATACATCCAGAAAGAGTTTTTAAAATAACCAAAATGAGATGACCAAAAAACAGCATTAGATATCACAAAAATGCATGGTACTCATTTTTCTCATTCATCCCATGAGGGTATGTGGAATTCATCAAATAGATATATCTTGCCTCCTTTTGTTGCAGCTTCTTGGCTAAATCACCACCTCTATTATCTCTATATATCTTAGACCAAACATAACGGTACCCTCCAAGTTGCAATCATGATGGATCAAATAGTGTCTTGCGACACTCATCAACGGTTTAAATAGGGACTTATCCTTGATGGCATTACATATACCTCGGGAATGTTCCCCCAGGTGTACCCTCAAGGACCTAGTGGTCATCCCTATATAATTTAGACCACAAGGACACCTCAGGCAGTATATAACACCCTGTGTGGAGCAATTAATGAATGAAGTTATTTTATGTTTGTATCCAAACCTATCTTCTACTTCTCTGCGGTACCATATACCGACAGATTGAGCAATGAGTGCAGGGATATGATCCCACTACCATTGGTATCTTCCGCCTAGTGCCCTCAAAATGGCTTCTCACCAAATGGTCTTTAAGGTTTTTAGAGCGTCGCCAATTGAAAGGGATTTTACCTCCTATCTTAGCCGCTAGATCTTCATCCGTTTTCAGAATAAAGCTATGTTGATTCACTATATTCTGTATTTGCTTCCATTGATTGGAAAAGGTAGATACAAATCTGATCTGATCATCAGATTTCTTGCATTTCTTGTTAAATATCAGTTGGCTGCGATCCAGATACTTGGCCTTATGGTAAGCAGATTTGATGGACCTCTTGCTATAACCCCTATTCTGTAGTCTTATGCTGAGTTCTCTGGACCTAACCTCAAAATCCTCCTGTGTGGAGTAATTTCGTCTGGTGCGAAAAAACTCACCACGGGGTATTCCTCGAATGATAGAGGGGTGATGAGAGCTGCTTTCTAGAAGCAAGCTATTTGTCGAAGTACTCTTTCTGTACATATCCGTTAGTAGTGTGTTGTCTTCACCTACTTTAATTGTGATGTCCAGAAAGTCCACACAGGTTTTATGTATGTAGCTAGTCAGCCATATATTAAGTTCATTTCTGTTAAGGACCTCAATGAATCTCTCCAGCATCTCTCTTGGACCCTCCCATATGACAAACACGTCGTCTATATAGCTTGCCCATAGGGCGACATGCGGTAAAAATTCATCCTGTTTATAAACAAACTGGGACTCCCACCATCCCAGAAATATGTTAGCATATGTCGGGGCGCAGGCCGCGCCCATCGCCGTCCACTGTAGTTGTATATAAAATTTCTGATCAAATGTGAAATAGTTGTGGGAAAGGACGAAAAACAGGAGATCCAAGAGGAAGCCAGAAAATTCACTGTTGCACCCTGCCCTCAGAAAAAATGCAGTAGCCGCTATTCCTAATTCGTGTCGAATGCTGGTATACAGCGCCTCAACATCGAGGGTGGCAAGCCATGTGTCCTCAGTAACTGAGATACCATGAATTTTTGTTAAAATGTCCGGGGTATCCCTCAAATATGAGGGTAAATCATAGACCAATGGTCTGAGATGATGATCTAAAAATTTACAGGCTAATTCATTTAAACTGCCCACCCCGGAAACTATCGGCCTGCCCGGTGGATTCTTATCATCCTTGTGGACTTTGGGTAATAAGTAAAAAGTTGCCACATTCGGATGAGAGACCTGTAGAAATTTGAAGTCTTTAGATTAAATAATACCCAAATCTCTAGCTTGAACAATAAGCTTGTTATACTGCATCAAAAAAATTTTTGTGGGATCAAACATCACTAATTGATAGCACTCTTTCGTAGTTAACTGTATTTAAGCCTCGGTGAGGTACATATCTACCGGCCAGATTACTAGGTTACCACCTTTGTCCAACGGTTTGATAATAGTATTCCACTCACTTATTTCCCGTAGGGCTTGCTGCTCTTCTTTAGACAGATTTGATGGATACAGTTTGTTCTTTGTCTTTCTAAATAGTGCCTCAATGTCACTGGATACCGCTTTCTGAAAGACAGCAACTGCAGGGCAGATAGAAACATCTGGACAAAAAATAGATTTACATTTCAGTTGGGGTATTACATAATTAACAGTATTAGAACTGGTCAAAGATTCCAATATCTGGACACACTCTAGTTCCTCAGAACTTAGGGACATGGTAATATCAGTGGTCTCCATCTCAGAGAGACTCACTGCTGTATCTGTGCATTTTTTTAAAAACTTGTGCAAGAGTAACTTGCGAGTGTACAGAAAGAGATCTCTCTCTACAATGAACGGGTCGAAATTTGCAGCAGGGGAATATGACAAGCCTTTAGACAAAACGGAAATATGGCTCGGGTTAAGATGGATTTCTGAAAGGTTGATAATTTGAAGTGAGTCTAGCGCTTCCTGCGCCACCTGTTCCGTACTGACAGAAACCCCCTGTTTCTCCCCCCTTCTCGCATTTGCGATCTGGTATTGTACATGACACCCACGTCTAGTCCTCCTGAGTATCTTATTGGTACCTTTCCTCCTCCTAAAAAACTATTTGACACATTAGTAGGTATAGATCTAGAACTCACTATATTAGAGCTGTTTGATTGACTAGGGGACTCACTATCGGAGGATTCATATTCTGAGGCAGAGGGGTTGTAATATCGAGGGTGACGCACAGATTTGTTATATTTCTTTTTCCAGGTGAACACCCTATTTTCCATATAATCCCACTTGTCACAAACAAATTTACTTCTTTTTTTATCTTTAATATATTTTTCTGCCTCCTCTATTTCTTGCCTATAGGTTGCAAATTGTTTCACAAATTCCTCATTATTATTAAATACTTTTAATTTAGTACCCGGTTCATTAATATTTTTTTGTAATTCTTCTAACTGAATTCTGTCATGTTCATTAAGTATTTCCATTAATTCGGCTGAACATTTTAACAAAGCCGAAAACCATTTCTGGGAAAGCTGTTCTGTCGCTAACGTATAGGCAGGAAAAAGTTCTAAACGTAGGCCTCTTGGCACTAAATTATTCTGTAGATAAGCGTTAGATGTATTAATATACCAATTAGCTTTCATTTGTTTGAAAAGGCAGTTCTTAAGCTGCAATAAATCTAAATGCCAATCATTGGTCTGTGGCATTGCATTTTCCCCAAAGACAGATAAAGTATCCACATTCCACCTGCCAGACACATCCTGCAATTCGTTCTCTAAATTGAATGCCATAATTGAAAAAGTTCCAACAAATTAGTATGTGACTACATTTCATGCAGTAATGTGACTACGGTTCATGGGATCTAAACATTCCTTTTCACCATGGGGAGCCACATATGGCATAGAGGTAGAGCACCTGCTTTCAGTGCAGTAAGTCATCAGTTCAAATCTCCACTCAGCCACCCATTCATCCAATCAAACACTTTCCTATGGCCAACAGTAGATATCATCTACTGGTTTTCACTGAGTCGCCATGTGACTAAAGATACCCTTCCTCAACAAGGAGTTGCTTATGGAACATAGGCAGATCACCCATCTTTGGTGCAGTAGAATACTAGTTCAGATCTTAGGTCAGTCAATCAAACCTATTCCCCAGGCCAGGAATAGGTTTCGTCTGCTAGTTTGCATTGATTCGGCATGTGACTACAGTTCATGGCATCTAAACATACCCTTTCACTATCAAGAGCCACTTGCTTTCAGTGTAGTAGGTCACCAGTTCAAATCCCAGCTCAGCCAGCTAATCATCTAATCAATCATCTTCCCCAGGCCAAGAATAGGTTTCATCTACTAATTTGCATTGAATCAGCATGTGACTACAGTTCATGGGATCTAAAGATACCCTTTCTCCACAAGGATTTGCATATGGAATAGGGGCAGATCACCCACCCTTGGTGCAGTAGACCACTAGTTCAAATTTTAGCTCAGTCTGCCAATCAAACCTTTTCCCCAGGCCAGGAATAGGCTTCATCTACTAGTTTGTATTGAGTCGGCATGTGATTACGGTTCATGGGATCTAAACATACCATTTCACTTCAGGGAGCCATATATGACATAGAGGTAGAACACCTGCCTTCAGTGCAGTAGGTCACCAATTCAGATCCCAGCTCAGCCAGCCAACCATCCAATCAAACATTTTCCCTAGGCCAGGAATAGTTTTCGTCTACTAGTTTGCATTCAGTCGCTATGTGACTACGGCTCATGGGAACTAAAGATACCTACTCTACACAAGGAGTTGCGTATAGAATAGTAGCAGATCACCTACCTTTGGCTCAGTAGACCACTAGTTCAAATCTTAGCTCAGTCAGCCAATCAAACCTTTTCCCCAGGCCAGGAATAGGTTTCGTCTAGTAGTTTCCATTGAGTTGGCATGTGACTACGGTTCATGGAATCTAAACACACCCTTTCACCATTGGGAGCCACATATGGCATAGAGGTAGAGCACCTGATTCAGTGCAGTGGGTCACCGGTTCAAATCCCAGCTCAGCTAGCCAATAATCCAATCAAACGTTCTCACCAGGCTGGGAATAGTTTTCGTCCACTAGTTTGCATTGAGTCAGCATGTGACTTCGGTTCATGGGATAAAAACATACCCTCTCACCATGGGGAGTGACATATGGCATAGAGGTAGAGCACCTGCCCTTGGTGTGGTAGGTCACCAGTTCAAATCCTAGTTCAATCATCCAATCTAACATTTTCCCCAGGCCAGGAATAGTTTTCGTCTACTAGTTTGTATTGAGTCGCCATGTGACTACGTTTCATGGGATCTAAAGATACCCTTCCTCAACAAGGAGTTGCATATGGAATATAGGCAGATCACCCATCTTTGGTACAGTAGAATACTAGTTCAAATCTTAGGTCAGCCAATCAAACCTTTTCCCCAGGCCAGGAATAGGTTTTGTCTGCTAGTTTGCATTGAATCGGCATGTGACTACGGTTCATGGGATCTAAACATACCCTTTTACTATCAGGAGTCACTTATTGCATAGAGGTAGAGCACTTGCTTTCAGTGTAGTAGGTCACCAGCTCAAATCCCAGCTGATCATCTAATCAATCGTCTTCCCCAGGCCAAGAGTAGGTTTTGTCTACTAATTTGCATTGAATCGGCATGTGACTACGGTTCATGGGATCTAAAGATACCCTGTCTCCACGAGGAGTTGCATATGGAATAGGGGCAGGTCACCCACCTTTGGTGCAGTAGAATACTAGTTCAAATCTTAGGTCAGCCAATCAAGCGTTTTCGTCAGGAATAGATTTCGTCTACTAGTTTGCATTGACTCAGCATGTGACTACGGTTTATCAGATCTAAACATACCCTTTCACCACTGGGAGCCACGTATGGCATAGACGTAAAGCACCTGCTTTTGGTGTAGTAGTTCAAATCCCAGTTCAGCCAGCCAATCATCCAATTGATCATCTTCCCCAGGCCAAGAATAGGTTTCATCTACTAATTTGCATTGAATAGGCATGTGACTACGGTTCATGGCATCTAAAGATACCCTTTCCCCACGGGGAGTTGCATATGGAATAGGGGCAGGTCACCCACCTTTGGTGCAGTAAACCACTAGTTCAAATTTTAGCTCAGTATGCCAATCAAACCTATTCCCCAGGCCAGGAATAGGATTCGTCTACTAGTGTGCATTGAGTCGCCATGTGACTACAGTTCATGGCATCTAAAGATACCCTTTCCCCATGGGGAGTTGCATATTGTATAGGTGCAGATCACCCACCTTTGGTGCAATAGACTACTTGTTCAAATCTTAGGGCAGCCAGTCACACCTTTTCCCCAGGCCAGGAATAGGTTTCATCTACTAGTTTGCATTGAGTCGGCATGTGACTACGGTTTATGGGATCTAAACAAACCCTTTCACCATGGGGAGCCAAATATGGCATCAAGGTAGAGCACCTTTCTTTGGTGCAGTAGATCTCCAGTTCAAATCCCAGCCCAGCCAGACAATCATCCAATCAAACATTTTCCACAGGCCAGGAATAGTTTTCATCTACTAGTTTGCATTGAGTCGCCATTTGACTACGGTTCATGAGATCTAAACATACCTCTTCACCATGGGGAGACAGATATGGCATAGAGGTCAAGCACGTGCCTTCAGTGCAGGAGGTCACTGATTCAAATCTCAGCTCAGCCAGTCTATCACCCAATCAAACATTTCCCCAAGTTCAAATCTCAGCTGAGCCAGCCATTCATCCAATCAAACATTTTCCTAAGGCCAACAGTAGGTATCATCTACTAGTTTTCACTGAGTCGCCATGTGACTACAGTTCATGGGATCTAAAGATACCCTTCCTCTACAAGGAGTTGCATATGGAATAGGGAATAGGGACAGATCACCCATCTTTGGTACAGTAAAATACTAGTTCAAATCTCAGGTCAGCCGATCAAACCTTTTCCCCAGGCCAGGAATAGGTTTCGTCTACTAGTTTGCATTGACTCGGCATGTGACTACAGTTCATGGGATCTAAACATTCCATTTCACCATGGGGAGCCACATATGGTGTAGAGGTAGAGCACCTGCCTTTAGTGCAGTAGATCACCAGTTCAAATCCCACTGGGAATGATTTTAATCCACTAGTTTGCATTGAGTTGGCATGTTACTTCGGTTCATGGGATAAAAACATACCCCTTCACCATGGGATATGACATATGGCATAGAGGTAGAGCACCTGCCTTTGGTGTGGTAGGTCACCAGTTCAAACCTCGGCTGTGCCAGTCAATCATCCAATCTAACATTTTCCCCAGGCCAGGAATAGTTTTCGTCAACTAGTTTGTATTGAGTCGCTATGTGACTACAGTTCATGAGATCTAAAGACACCCTTTCTCCATGAGGAGTTGCATATGGAATAGGGGCAGGTCACCCTAGTAGACCACTAGTTCAAATTTTAGCTCAGTCTGTCAATCAAAACTATTCCCCAGGCCAGGAATAGGTTGTCTCCTAGTTAGCATTGAGTCGGCACGTGACTACGGTTCATCAGATCTAAACATACCCTTTCGCTACAGGGAGCTACATATGGCATAGAGGTAGAGCACCTGCTTTCAGTGCTGTAGGTCACAAGTTCTAATCTCAGCTCAGCCAATCAAACAATTTCCCAAGGCCAGGAATAGGTTTCGTCTAGTAGTTTGCATTGAGTCGGCATGTGGCTACGGTTCATGGGATCTAAAGATACCCTAACTCAACAAGAAGTTGCATATGGAATAGGGGCAGAGCACCCACCTTTAGTGCAGTAGACCACTAGTTCGAATCTTAGGTCAGCCAATCAAACCTTTTCCTCAGGCCAGGAATAGGTTTCATCTACTAGTTTGCAATGACTCGGCATGTGACTACGGTTCATGGGATCTAAACATTCCCCTTCACCATGGGGAGCCACGTATGGCATAGAGGTAGAGCACCCACCCTCAGCGCAGTAGGTCACCAGTTCAAATCTCAGCTGAGCCAGCCATTCATCCAATCAAACATTTTCCTAAGGCCAACAGTAGGTATCACTAGGTTTCATCTAGTAGTTTGCATTGAGTCAGCATGTGGCTACGGTTCATGGGATCTAAAGATACCCTTCCTCAACAAGGAGTTGCATGTTGAACAGGTGCAGATCACCCACCTTTGGTGCAGTAGATTACTTGTTCAAATCTTAGGTCAGCCAACCAAACCTTTTCCCCAGGCCAGGAATAGGTTTTGTCTACTAGTTTGCATTGAGTCGGCATGTGACTACGGTTCATG
The DNA here is from genome assembly GCA_011038615.1 of Limnodynastes dumerilii. Lineage (NCBI taxonomy): Eukaryota > Metazoa > Chordata > Amphibia > Anura > Limnodynastidae > Limnodynastes > Limnodynastes dumerilii. The sequence continues at coordinate 101,382 of WWET01004841.1, forward strand.
GGATCTAAACATACACTGCCACCATGTGGCGCCAAATATGGCATAGAAGTAGAGAACCTGCTTTTGGTGCAGAAGAGTCACCAGTTCAAATTCTAGATCAGCCAGCCAATCAAACTTTTTCCCCAGGCCAGGAATAGGTTTCGTCTAGTAGTTTGCATTGAGTCGGCATGTGACTACGGCTCATGGGATCTAAAGATACCTATTCTCCACAAAGAGTTGCATATAGAATAGTAGCAGATCACCCACCTTTGGCTCAGTAGACCACTAGTTCAAATCTTAGCTCAGTCAACCAAGCAAACCCTTTCCCCAGGCCAAGAATAGGTTTCGTCTAGTAGTTTCCATTGAGTTTGCATGTGACAACAATTCATGGAATCTAAACACACCCTTTCACCATGGGGAGCCACATATGGCATAGATGTAGAGCACCTGCTTTCAGTGCTTTAGGTCAAATCCCAGCTCAGCCAGCCAATCATCCAATCAACCATTTTCCCCAGGAACAGGTTTCATCTACTAGTTTGCATTAAGTCAGTATGTGACTATGTTTCATGGGATCTAAACATACCCTTTCACCACAGGGAGCCACATATGGCATGGAAGTAGAGCATCTGCTTTCAGTGCCATAGGTCACCAGCTCAGCCAGCCAATCATCCAATCAAACATTTTCCCCAGGCCAGGAATAGTTTTCATCTACTAGTTTGCATTGAGTCGCTATGTGACTACGGATCATGACATCTAATGATACCCCTTCCCCACGAGGAATTGCATATAGAATAGGGGCAAGTCACCTGCCTTTGGTGCAGTAGGCAAATAGTTCAAATCTTAGCTCAGTTTGCCAATCAAACCTTTTCCCCAGGCCATGAATAGGTTTCGTCTACTAGTGTGCATTGAATCGCCATGTGACTACGGTTCATGGAATCTAAAGATACCATTTCTGCATGGGGAGCCATGTATGGCATAGAAGTAGAGTATTTGCTTTAGGTGCAGTTGGTCACCAGTTCTAATCTCAGCTCAGCCAGCCAATCAAACATTTTCCCAAGGCCAGGAATAGGTATCATCTACTAGTTTGCATTGAGTCGCCATGTGACTATGGTTCATGGGATCTAAAGATACCCTCCCCAAAGAGGAGCTGCATATTGAATAGTGGCAGATAACCCACCTTTTATGCAGTATACCACCAGTTCAAATCTTGGGTCAGCCAATCAAACCTTTTCCCCAGGCCAGGAATAGGTTTCGTCTACTAGTTTGCATTGAGTCAACATGTAACTACCGTTCATGGGATCTAAACATACCATTTCACCATGGTGAGTGACATATGGCATAGAGGTAGAAAACCTTCCTTCAGTGCAGTAGGTCACCAAATCAAATCCAAGCCCAGCCAGTCAATCACCCAAACAAATATTTTCCCCAGGGCAGGAATAGGTTTCGTCTATTAGTTTGCATTGAGTCGGCATGTTACTACAGTTCATGGGATCTAAACATACTCTTTCACCATGGGGAGCCAAATATGGCATAGAGGTAGAGCACCTGCTTTGGTGTGTTAGGTCACCAGTTCAAATCCCAGCTCATCCAGCCAATCAACCATTCTCCCCAGGCCAGGAATAGGTTTAGTTTATCAGTTTGTATTCAGTTGCTATGTGACTACAGTTCATGTGATCTAAAGATGCCTTTTCACCATGGGCAACCACATATGCCATAGAGGTAGAGCACCTGATTTCAGTGCAGTAGCCAATCGTCTAATCAAACCTTTTCCCCAGGAATAGTTTTTGTCTACTATTTTGCATTGAGTCGCTTTGTGACTACGGTTCATGAGATCTAAAGATACCCTTTCTCCTCAAGGAGTTGCATATGGAATAGGGGCAAGTCACCCACCTTTGGTGCAGTAGACCACTACTTCAAATCTTAGCTCTGTCTGCCAATAAAACCTTTTCCCCAGGCCAGGAACAGGTTTCATATACTAGTTTGCATTAAGTCAGCATGTGACTACATTTCATGGTATCTAAACATACCCTTTTACCACAGTGAGCCACATATGGCATGGAAGTAGAGCACCTGCTTTCAGTTCAGTAGGTCACCAGCTTAGCTAGCCAATCATCCAATCAAATATTTTCCCCAGGCCAGGAATAGTTTTTGTCTACTAGTTTGCATTGAGTCGCTATGTGACTATGGATCTAATGATACCCCTTCCCCCCAAGGAAGTGCATATAGAATAGGGGCAAATCACCTGCCTTTGGTGCAGTAGGCGAATAGTTCAAATCTTAGCTCAGTCTGCAAATCAAACCTTTCCCCCAGGCCATGAATAGGTTTTATCTACTAGTGTGCATTGAATCGCCATGTGACTACAGTTCATGGGATCTAAAGACACCATTTCTGCATGGGGAGCCATGTATGGCATAGAAGTAGAGCACCTGCTTTAGTTGCAGTAGGTCACCAGTTCTAATCCAATCTCAGCTCAACCAGCCAATCAAACATTTTCCCAAGGCCAGGAATAGGTATCATCTACTAGTTTGCATTGAGTCACCATGTGACTACGGTTCATGGGATCTAAAGATACCCTCCCCCAAAAAGGGAGGGAATAGTTTCCATTGAATTGGCATGTGACTACGGTTCATGGAATCTAAACACACCCTTTCACCATAGGGAGCCACATATGGCATAGAGGTAGAGCACCTGCCTCCAGTGTAGTAGATCACCAGTTCAAATCCAAGGTCACCAGTTCAAATCTCAGCTCAGCCAGCCACTCATCCAATCAACCATTTTCCCCAGGCCAGGAATAGGTTTCGTCTACTAGTTTGCATCAAATCGCTATGTGACTACGGTTTATGGGATCTAAACATACCACCTCACCATGGTGAGCAACATATAGCATAGAGGTAGAGCACCTGCCTTCAGTGCAGTAGATCACCAGTTCAGCCAGCTAAGCATGCAAATCATGCAATCAAACCTTTTCCCCAGGCCAGGAATAGGTTTCATCTACTAGTTTGCATTGAGTCAGCATGTGACTACGGTTCATGGGATCTAAAGATACAACTTCACTGTGGGGAGCCACATATGGCATAGGGGTAGAGCACCTGCTTCAGTGCAGTAGGTCACCAGTTCAAATCCTCACTCAGCCAGCCAATCATCCAATCAACCCTTTTCCCCAAGACAGGAATAGGTTTCATATACTAGTTTGCATTGAGTCGGCATGTGACTACGGTTCATGGGATCTATACATATAGTCTTCTCAAAAGGAGCCACATATGGCAAAGAGGTAGAGCAACTGCTTTTGGTGCAGTAGGTCACCTGTTCAAATCCCTGCTCAGTCAGCCAATCATCCACTCAAACATTTCCCTAGGACAGGAATCGTTTTTGTCTACTAGTTTGCATTGAGTCGATATGTGACTACGGTTCCAGGGATCTAAAGATACCCTTTCTCCACAAGGAGTTGCATGTAGAATAGGAGCAGATCCTCATCTTTGCTTCAGCAGACCACTAGTTCAAATCTTAGCTTAGTCTGCCCATCAAACTTTTTCCCCAGGCCAGGAATAGGTTTCGTCTAGTAGTTTGCGTTGAGTCGTCATGTGACTACGATTCATGGGATCTAAACATACCCTCTCAACTTAGGGAATGACACATGGCATAGAGGTAGAGCATCTGCTTTTGGTTCAGTAGGTGTGTGTGGTTCAAATCCCAGCTCAGCCAGCTAATCAACCATTTTCCCCAGGCCAGTAGTTGTTTTCGTCTACTAGTTTGCATTGAGTCGCTATGTGACTACGGTTCATGGGATCTAAAGATACCCTTTCTTCTTGAGGAGTTGCATATGGGATAGGGGCAGGTCACCCACCTTTAGTGCAGTAGACCACTACTTCAAATCTTAGCTCAGTTTGCCAATTAAACCTTTTCCCGAGGCCAGGAACAGGTTTCATATACTAGTTTGCATTGAGTCTCCATGTGACTACGGTTCATGGGATCTAAAGATACCCTTCCTCAACGAGGAGTTGCATATTGAATAGGTGCAGATCACCCACCTTTGGTACAGTAGACCACTTGTTCAAATCTATTCCCCATGCCAGGAATAGGTTTTGTCTACTACTTTGCATTGAGTCGGCATGTGACTACGGTTCATGCAATCTAAACATACCCCTTCGCTATGGGGAGTGACGTATGGCATAGAGGTAGAGCACCTGTTTTCAGTGCAGTAGGTCATCAGTTCTAATCTCAGCTCAGCCATCCAATCATCATTTTTCCCAAGGCCAGGAATAGGTATCGTCTACTAGTTTGCATTGAGTCGGCATGTGATTACGGTTCATGGGATCTAAACATACCATTTCACTAGAGGGAGCCACATATGACATAGAGGTAGAACACCTGCCTTCAGTGCAGTAAGTCACCAATTCAGATCCCAGCTCAGCCAGCCAGCCAGCCAACCATCTAATCAAACATTTTCTCTAGGCCAGGAATAGTTTTCGTCTACTAGTTTGCATTCAGTCACTATGTGACTACGGCTCATGTGAACTAAAGATACCTACCCTACAGAAGAGGTTGGATATAGAATAGTAGCAGATCACCCACCTTTGGCTCAGTAGACCACTAGTTCAAATCTTAGCTCAGTCAGCCAATCAAACCTTTTCCCCAGGCCAGGAATAGGTTTCGTCTGGTGGTTCCCATTGAGTTGGCATGTGACTACGGTTCATGGAATCTAAACACACCCTTTCACCATTGGGAGCCACATATGGCATAGAGGTAGAGCACCTGTTTCAGTGCAGTAGTTTACAGGTTCAAATCCCAGCTCAGCCAACCAATAATCCAATCAAACATTCTCCCCAGGCTGGGAATAGTTTTTGTCCACTAGTTTGCATTGAGTCGGCATGTGACTTCGGTTCATGGGATAAAAACATACTATCGCACCACAGGGAATGACGTATGGCATAGAGGTAGAGCAACTGCCATCGGTGTGGTAGATCACCAGTTCAAATCCTAGCTCAATCGTCCAATCTAACATTTTCCCCAGGCCAGGAATAGTTTTCGTCTACTAGTTTGTATTGAGTCGCTATGTGACTACGGTTCATGAGATCTAAAGACACTCTGTCTCCATGAGCGTTTGCATATTGAATAGGTGCAGATCACCCACCTTTGGTACAGTAGACCACTTGTTCAAATCTATCCCCCAGGCCAGGAATAGGTTTCGTCTACTAGTTTGCATTGAGTCGGCATGTGACTACGGTTCATGCAATCTAAGCATACCACTTCACCATGGGGAGTGACGTATGGCATAGAGGTAGAGCACCTGTTTTCAGTGCAGTAGGTCATCAGTTCTAATCTCAGCACAGCCATCCAATCAAACATTTTCCCAAGGCCAGGAATAGGTATAGTCTACTAGTTTGCATTGAGTCGCCATGTGACTACGGTTCATGGGATCTAAAGATACCCTTTTCTCCATATGGAGTAGGGGCACACCATCCCCCCTTGGTGCATTAGACCACTAGTTCAAATCTCAAGTCAGCCAATCAACTATTTTCCCCTGGCCAGGAATAGGTTTCGTCTACTAGTTTGCATTGAGTCAGCATGTGACTACGGTTCATGGGATGTAAACATTCCATTTCGCCATGGCAAGCAATGTATGGCATAGAGGAAGAGCACCTGCTTTCAGTGCAGTAGGTCACCGGTTCAAACCCTAGCTCAGCCAGCCGCACATCCAATCAACCATTTTCCCCAGGCCAGGAATAGGTTTCGTATACTAGTTTGCATTGAGTCGGCATGTGACTACAATTCATGGGATCTAAAGATACCCCTTCACCACAGGGAGGCATAGAGGTAGAGCACCTGCCTTCAGTGTGGTAAGTCACCAGTTCAAATCCCAGCTCAGCCAGCCAATCATCCAATCTAACATTTTCCCCAGGACAGGAATAGTTTTCGTCTACTAGTTTGTATTGAGTCGGCATGTGACTACAGTTCATGAGATCTAAAGATACACTTTCACCATGGGGAGCCACATATGGCATAGAGATAAGGCACCAGCTTTCGGTGCATTAGGTCACCAGTTCAAATCCCTGCTCAGCCAGCCAGCCAATCATCCAATGAGAGCAGCCCCTCTCTTCCACTAATGAGGTCCACCTTCCACCTCCAACCGATGCCTCCAAAAGCAATGATAATAGACCATATATTAGTGGCAGATAAAATGAAACACATTTATTAGAACATGGTGTAAAAAAATTTGAAGGCATATAAAACAGGTTAGGGAAGAAAAAAGGAACAAACGGCACACTTGCCGTACTCTCCTTAGCGTCTAAGAAGCAGCCGTACCCAGGAAGCTGTTTACAGAGTGACGTCAGGAACGCTGGGGGAGCCGGCGGTGTGTGTCAATGTCCTTGGTGTCCTGTCCTTGGTAGCGACGCCTTTCGGGACCTATACGGGTCCCTTTCTCAAACCATGAATGTGGGAGAGAGCGAGGGGCTGCTTTTTATACTGTGTCCAACGTGGAAATTCCTCTGAGACCGGAAGGTGGTGGGGATTGGGGCGGGGGTTTGAAATGTCCGTCCCATTCTCAATCAAGCATTAAATTTAATACATGGATCAGCAAATGAGTAGAAACTCAAAGTCTTATTACAGAAAAAGGAACATCAAAGTCCAAAGGGGTAATAGTCCTATACTTAGGACCCCATCATGCATCATAACATGAAGATACAATAAAACACACAATTTTCATATAAAAGTCCTCATTAACATGGATGCAGTGAGACAAAAAGTACCTGTAACCTAGATAGTACCCACAACCAATCAAATACAAACAATTGTGAAAAAGTCTTGCAAGTGATGAACATGTCGTAGGAGACATTCCAGGTACATATCACTACAAAGATGGAAAAAAATCGGAAATGTAACCAAAATCTAGTATAATTTGTAGGCATAACACCGGTATCTATGAAACGATGAAGATAGGGTACAATGATCTTAGATATGGCTAAGATAATTTAGCTAGTACCTTTATGTCTGCTTCCAAATTATTATAGTATAGTCAATCAAGGGATAAATACACAATGGATACTGGAATAAAATGGTACTTTCTATGCATAAAAGAAAGGACAAAAATGGTGATTCGTCATAAGCACCTAAGAAACTAATCTAAGGTATACATTATTATGATGATCATCATAATTCATGTACTGAGACCCAAACGCCAAGTGGAGTACATGGAGGAGTGGCCTAGTGGGGAAAAAACCCGCACGGATCAAAATCGAACCAAGATCTCCAAAATAGTCTCCAATACCCCACAGTACTAGGTATTCCCTGGGGGTCCCCCAACCAGGTACTAGCCAAGCCTTTGCCCACTTAACTTCCAAGTTTAAACGGGATTTGGTGTAACCAGGCTGGTATGACTGTGGTTAGGAAAAGGGGCTACAGGAACCACTTTAATTCTAAGTCTACATCAAGACCGTGCGGGTCTAGCGAATCAAGCTAAAAAATGAACTTCATTTCCGCCTTAGCCAGGCGTGAAGGCATATCCTTTTTCCTCCATCCTTCACTTAGCATCTTGATACCCACAAAGGATTTAATATGTCGGGGATTGCACTCATGGATGGACTTAAAATGTGAGGAAACAGAATGAGTTAGCACTCCCTTCCTGATATTCCTGAGGTGTTCCCCCCAACTGACTTTTAGGGCCCGCGAAGTGCGACCAACATACTGTTTTCCGCAATTACATTCAAGCAGGCAGATACATTGCTGAGAATTGCAAGTTATAAATTCGCTAATTTTGAATTCCCTACCATTCTTATTAGACTGGAAGAATGTGACCTTCTTGGTAGATGGAGCAGGGATAGTCTTGCACATATTGCATAGCCCACATCTATAAAAGCCCTTATTGTGGATCGAGCTTCTCGGTATCGGAGGGGCAAAGCTGGACCTGACCAAATTATTCTTTATATTGGGAGCTCGTCTATAGATAATCTGTGGATGAATAGAAATAAAAGGTAAGAGGTCCGTATCCTGTAGAAGGATTCCCCAATGTTTCTTAACTATCCTCCCTATTTCCCTGTGATCCTCCGAAAACTGAGTTATAAAGGATACTTGCTCCTTTCTACGATTGGAGTCCTTAGGTCTAGATGTGAGTAGATTTTCTCTGTCCATATCCGAGACCTCTTCCACAATCTGGGAGAGTTTAGTGGGGTTATATCCCTTTTGTCGAAACTGCTCCTTCATACCCTCCAATTGCTGGGTGCAGATAGTATTTTCTGAGCAGTTCCTTCTAACCCGCTGCATTTGTACTTTCGGGATATTATCCAGCCAAGGAAAGAAGTGGCTGCTATCGACAGGTATGAAGGAGTTAGTGGTTGTGGGCTTAATGAAATTTCTAGTTTGGATTTGATTATCCTTGATGTAAATGGTTAGATCTAGAAAGTCAACCTCTTTATCACTTATGCTGAAGGTCAAAACAATACCCTTCTCGTTTTGATTTAATGATTTACAGAACGATAGTAATTCTTCATCGGTACCCTTCCAGATGAAAAAAATATCGTCTATGTATCGTTTCCATAGGGCCAGGTTTGCCCCTGCAGGTTCTATGGCAGTCTCCTCCCACACTTCCATGAACATATTGGCATAGCAGGGGGCAAACCTGGTCCCCATGGCGGTACCTCTTAATTGTAGAAAAAAAGATTCATGGAAATGGAAGTAGTTATTGGACAAAATGAATTGGATCCCTTCCAGGAGGAACTGTTGGAAGTCTATCTCATAATCTGAGGTATGTAAGAACTGACCCACGGCTTCCAAACCATCTGGATGGGAAATGACAGTATATAGAGAGCTGACATCTGCCGTGACTAATTTGAATCCAGGTTCCCACTTAACCTCCCTTAGTACCCTTAAAATGTCACCTGTATCTTTAAGATAGGATTGGATGTTGGGTATGAACCTTTGTAGATGATGATCGATATATTGCGATAGATTTGCTGTGAGGGAATCCGTCCCAGCAACAATCGGTCTACCCGGAGGGTTGGTCAGACTCTTATGGATTTTTGGCAATATATAGAACACCGGTACTGAAGGTTCATCATTAATAATAAATGACAGTGTATCTTTGGTGATGGTGCCTTTATCTATAAAGGGGACTAGCCATTTTTTCAGGCTAAGTTGTAGTCTCTCTGTAGGGTTACTTTTAAGTTTCCTATATGTTGTGGAATCATCCAATTGGCGTTCCACTTCTCTCTTGTAATCTTGGACATTCAAAACAATTATTCCTCCCCCCTTGTCTGCTGGCTTGACAATGATACCTGAATCTTTCCTCAGGGTGTCTAGTGCTGATCTTTCTTTTTTGGTAAGGTTGGGGTTTCTCTTTTTAATTTTGGAGTCATGTAATTTTTTGAAGTCTGCTAGAACAAGTTTCTCAAAAGTCTCCACTAGGGGACCTCTCTTATGTTTAGGGAAGAAGGTAGATCTCCCTTTAAATGATCTAACATCCCTCTTATTGGAATCAGGATGGGGATGGTACATCAGCTGCCCCCGGGATGTGCTCCTCTTTATCTAGCCTCCCTATGGTGGAAATACCTGTTGGGTCCCTAATGGGATCATTGAAAAACTTTTTCAGAGAGAGACGTCTGGTGAATTTTTGTACATCTAGAAGTAGTTGAAACTCATTACTAGAGTTCGAGGGGGCAAATTTCAATCCTTTGGAAAGGACGCTTTCTTCGTCCTTTGTAAGGATACGATCACTTAAATTAAATATAGTGGTGGTCATCTCTCTAACTGGGATGGAGGAGGTCTCCTGTTTATCAGCTCCCTTCATCTCTTTCTTTCTTTCAGCACATTTAGCTCCTTTCTTTTTCTTATTACCACATCTCTTCCCTCTGGTTTCAATACTTTCCCTCTCATAATGTTGAGGGACCAGGGAGGGTGGGACATATGTTTAGGAAGAATGTCCTCTTTTCCGGCCTCTTTCTAAAAAAAGGGTTCTGAAGTCCTCCTCTCTCAGGACTTCATACCTGTTGTACATGGGTAAGGGATACCACCCGTCCCTACTGGATGCGTATGGGAGGGATTCCCTCCTTGGTGTTCTATGGGCTACTTCCTGTCTGTTATGATATTCGCCTTTCCAATGGGATGAACGGTACTGGGTCCTATAGTAAGGTGAGTGATTTTCTCGCCTATCATACTGATGGTGTCCCTTATAACTAGTATGTGGGTGATGTTCCCTTCTCAATGGTGATCTCCTTGGAGTGTGGTATTCCCTTCTTGGGGATCTACCGGGAGTAAACAGATTGTATCCTGGGGGACGTGGGGGTGGTCCTTTATTCCTAGAGGCTTGGCCAATTTCCATAGGGCTCCCTGGATTATTATCCACACCATCCCTCATAAATTTCCCAAATTTCCGTTTAATAATGGCTTTTTCATTCTTTCTTACTCGACTATTTATATGTGTTTCAATTTTCTTAAAATCTTCTAGATGGGAGAATGGGGTAAGTTTATTCTGCAGTTCCTCAATCTCCTTTTTGGTCTGATTGAGGACTGCCCCTCGTTCTTGAATAATCAGTTCCATTAGGCTGAATGAACATCTTTCCAGGATTTTGTTCCACTTCTCGTGGAAACTTTCATCATTCACCTCTATGGATGCTACTTTATCTATAGTTAATCCTTTTGGGACTGTTTTCTCTAAATAGTACTTTTCTAAACATGCAACCTCCCACCAAATACGACTTTCTTTTAGTAGGAGGTTTTCTAATTTGGATAAAGATTTTTTGTAGTCATTATTTTCTCCTTCCGGAGGTCTATGACACATTCCTTGTAACCTAGCCTGTCTCTCCTCTCTCCATGAAAACATGGTGACAGTGGAGGCAGCTGGATGTATAGTATATAAAAATAAGGGATTTAATACAGATAAGATGTGTGTCTGGAAAGAATGAGGCAGCTACCAGCTCCCTAAGGTAGTAGACAATAACTCAAATGCAAAAAATTGTGGGCTAGGGAGCAGACAGCGCCACCACTGCAGCAGCTCATTAACAACCCTAGAGGGATCTACAATTCCCTCAG
>WWET01004842.1:5727-19694 GCA_011038615.1 Limnodynastes dumerilii
AAGCTAGTCTATTGGCTTACGGCAAAAAAAAAAAAAAAAAAAGAAGCAGCTCCGGCCAGCAGTGTGTGTCCGGAGTTCCTATACTTCCTGGCTTGAATGTTTCTCCAGATATATAGGAATACAGAGCTCATTTTTAATCATGTCAAAAAATGTAATTATCATACCCAAGTGCTGCTTTGCTGTTTTATCACTGTTTGGAAATAAATATCAGGCCCATATACTATAGCAATTATTGGTCCAATCACTCGATAACTGGGTGATTGGACCAATAATCACTCTAGATAAGTAAAGCAACTGTTATACAATAATAGACAGGGAAACAGCGCCACCTAAGTGGCCAGCACTATATAGTGCATGTATAATAATTTCTTTTAAATGCAGTTGCCAGATTACGTCCTGTGGTACAGTACCTACTAAATATTCTCTTCTCATTAACATCACATTACTCGTTTACAAATACTATTAACTTATAACAACTTGTCTTTGTTTTATCTGTTTAGGGCTCAGACTATTTCTTCTACATTGTTTAAGTCAAAATGAGGGACCGTCTTCAAGAGTTACTGCAGAAGGCAAAGGAACTGGAGCAGGCCAATGAAAAAGAAATACCCACAGAGGAACATGGAATCTTCCGGCAGGAAGCTGTCATTTTTGAACGCGAGCCTGTCATTGACAGCTACTTAAGCGACATTAAAAAACTTCAGCTTAATATTAAGGAACTCTCAGACAATGTGACAAAGTTTGGACAACAGCAGAAGATCTTGGTGGCCTCTATGAGGAGATTCAGTGTTCTGAAGAAAGAGAGCAATGTTGCAAAAGACATCAAGGTCCAAGCGGAAAACATTAAAAACCGTTTGGAGATATTGTCACAGCAAATTAAAAAAGCTGAAATAGAGACAGGAAAGTCATCTAGCCTTACCAGGATACTGAAGAACCACCATGCAGCCCTGTTCAGAAGTTTCCAAAACACCATGCTGCGATACAATGAGGCCATTGCCAACAAGCAGGACAAATGTAAAACTTTTATCATCAGGCAACTGGAGGTAGCTGGGCAAGAGGTGGATGAGGAGAAAGTGAACCAAATGATGGAACAAGGCAAATGGGATGTCTTCAATGAGAACCTTCTTACTGAATCCAATATCACTAAAGCCCAATTGTGTGAGATCGAGCAGCGGCACAAAGAGCTGATAAACTTGGAACAACAAGTAAGGGATTTAACGGAAATCTTTCTCCAGATTTTCATGCTGGTCGAGGAACAAGGGGAAATTGTGAACAACATTGAACTAGCTACACAGAATACTGAGGAATATGTCCAAAAGACAAACGAGAAGTTTAAGATGGCCGTTAAATACAAAAGGAAAAACCCATGTAGGATGTTATGTTGCTGTTGTCCTTGTTGTTAAATTATTACTAGCTATTGACTGTTTACATTATTTAATTTTGTACTAAAACTGGACATGTTACATTCTTAAAGAATTATGGTAAAAGTATATAGAATATGTTTCTAGTTAAATAAAATGCAAGTATTTCCATATGGTCTTGTAGAACGAGTATATGTATTATATTACCTTTTATACTGGCAGATGGCATGATCAATCACCCAATCACAGGGAAGGATGTATTTTTGGGGCTGTACCAGTACTTAGAAGAAAACTGTACATCCTGTACATAAAACACAAAACTGTACATAAAAGGACCAGCATTTATAACTAACTACTGGGTGGTTGATTAGTGTGGAAATACCCTTTTAAAATGGAAATGAGGAAGGAAATATTAATCAAAAAATGTAAGTGTCTACACATACGAGCTGGGTGTGGTGAAAAACTTTTTAGGGTATGTGGTCAGTATAGCGGCCATTTTGGATGCCACTCTTATTTTTTAAATAGGAAAATAGTTATGTGACATATGATGCCAGATCATATCTAGACACTGGGTTAATATTTCCTTAATCCTTTTCATGTTAAAAGGGTGTTTTCACAATTAGGACCCCCCTGTATATTAGTCCAGTAAACACAATGGGCCGGATCCAGAACTATGTCCGTCTTCCATAGACGAACGTAGTTCAATAAACAGTAGCTACTGCGCATGCAAAGTAGCTATTGTACGTAATCTGCGTATCGTTTCGATACATAGATTGCGTATAGGCGGTCTAAAAGATTTTGCCTAGAAGTACTCGGTAAACTATTTTGTGATATTAATGCATTTGGGGATTTTGATGTATTGCAATACTGTTATTTTTGCATAGCACATACCTAATCATAATGGAGGGCATTCAGCACAGCATCAATGCCTAAACTTCTGTGCCTGCAAATGGAGGCCAATGGTAGCTACAATAACAAGACCCTACCTTATTATTTCTGCACCGTCACCCAACTTAACATAGGGATGCTGCAGATGCCTGGATAGTACGTAAAACAGCATATTATTACCTGTTAATGTTGTTTCCTTTACTCCTCCATGGCAGCCCCGACCACCTGGGTTAAGACCGTCCCACCAGGGCTCACAGGAAAGAAAAAAAAGACACCTGGCAGCATATAAACATCACTTCCCCCTGCCTCCAGTGTCTTAACTTTACAAGCTTTAATGTCTACCACCCATAATAACACCAATATATAAAAGTGAAACAAACGTGAAATAAGGGAGGGAAACTAGGGGCTGCCATGGAGGAGTAAAGGAAACAACATTAACAGGTAATAATATGCAGTTTCCTTCTCCTCCTATGGCAGCCCCGACCACCTGGGTGATGCCCAAGCAGTAAGACCATAAGTGGAGGTATCTAATAATTGATGTGAAAAAACACCCAGTGAAACAATGTAACACAACTATAAAGTGGCTGCTACAATAACTTTTTCACCAAACTTCGCATCAGAGGATGCGGCCACATCCACCCTATAGTGTCTAGCGAAAGTATGCACTGACGACCAACAGGCCGCTTTACATAAATCTTCTATAGAAGCAGAGTTTCTTTCTGCCCACGAAGTCGCTACAGATCGGGTAGAGTGTGCCTTTACATTTTCAGGTGGATTCTTGCCTTTCTTCAGATAAGCCTCTTTAATGCATGATTTTATCCATCTTGCAATCGTGGCTTTTGATGCCGCTTTTCCTTTATCTTTAGCTCCAAAAAGCACAAATAACTGCTTTGTGGTTCTTAGGGCTTTTGTTCTATCCACATACACCCTTAGAGCTCTTGCCAGGTCCAATTTATGAATATTTTCTTCTTTGGTACTTCTGGGATTTGGAAATAATGCTGGAAGTGTAATGTCCTGATTTACATGAAAAGTTGACACAACCTTCGGGAGAAATTGAGGATGAGTCCGCAGTACTACCTTTTCCTTATGGAAAGTTAAGAAAGGCTGTTCTACCCATAGAGCTTGCAGCTCCGAAATACGCCTGGCTGATGTAATAGCCACCAGAAAAAACACTTTTAGTGTCAGCCACTTCAGTGGAATATCGTGTAAAGGTTCAAATGGTATTTGGGTCAAGGCATCCAAAACCAAATTAAGATCCCATGAAGCGATGGGCTGGCGAAAAACTGGTCTAACTCTCTTTGCCGCCTGAATAAATCTCGCCACATACTTGTTTTTTGCAATGTCTCTATCCATGATAGCACTTAGTGCTGAGATTTGTACTTTTAAAGAGCTTGTGGCCAGCCCTTTATCCAGTCCCTCTTGAAGAAAGTCGAGTATTACAGCAATTTGAGAATGTGATCTATTCCTTGTGTTGCACCAGAATATAAATTTCTTCCAGATCCTATAATAAACTGAGCAGGTAGTTTTCTTCCTGGCACACAGAAGAGTATCCACTACTTTCGTAGAAAAGCCTTTTTCCTTCAGATTCTTGACTTCAACAGCCAGGCCATCAACTTCCAGGAATTAGGGTTTGGATGAGATATCCCCCCTTGTGTTAGAAGGTTTTCCAACGCTGGAAGCTCTACTGGTCCTTCTACTACCAGATGAAGGAGTCTTGGAAACCAAGCTCTTCTTGGCCAAAATGGTATTACTGCTATTACTGTTACCTTTTCTTGCTGTATTCTTTTTAATAATCTTGGGATGAGAGGAACCGGAGGAAAGATGTACGCCAGATTGAAGTTCCACGGAGCCGTCAGTGCATCCACCGCCTGTGCTTCCGGATCCCTGTATCTGGAGAAATACACTGGTACTTTCCTGTTTTTCCTGTCCGCCATTAGGTCTATCTGCGGAACGCCCCAAAGGTCTGTGATCTTTTGAAATATGCTGTGCTCCAGCTCCCACTCTCCGGGACCGACGTTGTGACGGCTGAGGAAATCTGCTTTTACATTTTCCTTGCCTGCTATAAATATGGCCGTGATGTTAATGACATGTCTTTCTGCCCATTGTAGAACATGACGTGCTTCTTCCATCATACTCCTGCTCCTTGTGCCCCCCTGCTTGTTTATGAAGGACACCACTATCTTGTTGTCCGATTGAATAGCTATATTTTTGCGACGAAGACTGTGTTGAAACGCATGGCATGCCAGAAGAACTGCCTTCATTTCTCTCAAGTTGGAATGTAGGCGGCTGTTTCTTGCGGACCAGACTCCTTGGGCATAATCTTGACCGTAGGTAGCCCCCCAGCCTGAAGAGCTGGCGTCTGTAGTCACTATTACAGACTGTGGTAAATCGAAATTCCTTCCGTTTCTTAGCCTTGTTAGACTCAGCCACCATTTTAGATCTTCCTTTGCTTTTGATGAGAGAAAGATTTTTTGATACAATCTGTGGCTGTCCCTGTTCCATTGTCTGAGGAAACAGGCCTGGAACCACCTTGTGTGCAGTCTCGCCCACTGCATGGTATTTAGTGCTGCAGACATCAGACACAGAGTTCGCATGCATTGTTCTGCCGTTATTCATCTTTTCTTCAGCTGGGGGGCTAAATATTTTCTTATTTTGTCTATCCTGTCCTCTGTCAAGGCTACAGACATTCAGTTTGTGTCTATAATGACCCCCAGGTAAGTAATTCTGTTGGTTGGACTTAGATGACTTTTTTGCTGATTGATGATCCAGCCGTGCTGCTCTAGGATTTGGATGGTTCTTTCTGTATCTCTTTGAACCTGTTCTCGAAAGGGAGCTGTGATTAGTACGTCGTCGAGATATGGACATAGGCGTATGCTTTCCATTCTGAGCCTGGCCACTAAGACCACCAATGTTTTGGTGAAGGTTCTGGGAGAACTTGCTAGACCGAATGGTAGGGCTACAAACTGGAAACTTTCCCCGAACACGTGAAACCTGAGGTATTTCTGATGGGATTTGTGAATCGGAATGTGAAGGTACGCATCTTTCAAATCTATACTGGTCATCCAGGATCCTCTTTCTAGGTCCGGCAAAATGGATTTTATTGATTCCATCTTGAAAGTTCTGTTTTTCAGATAGCAGTTGAGTCTTCTCAGATCCAGTATTGTGCGGAATCCTCCTGATGCTTTTTTTACCACAAAGAATCTGGAAAAAAATCCTTGACGACCTTCTTTGTGAGGTACCTTCACTACCGCTCCCTGCTGCAACATTTCCAAAAGACTTGATCTCAAGGCTTCTTTTTCCAGAGCATCCGATGGTACTGGGGAAATGACGAATTCTTCTCTGGGAAAGTGCACAAGTTCCAGTTTGTAGCCCATCTCCACAATTTCCAATACCCTGATGTTGAGCATTTCCATTGCCGGCTGAAGCTTGACAGTCTGCCCCCTACCATCAAGCCGCCCGTCCTCCTGATGTCACTGGGCAAACTGACGCAGGGTACTCTAGATGTCTCTTCCACGTTGTGCACGAAAATTAGATCGTGATGTGGACCACTGACCTCTTCTGTACCCCCGTCCTGGTCTATAAGCTCTTGCTTCTTTCGACTCTTGGGTATTACTTTTAAAGGGTCTAGACGAATAGTTTTTCTTCTGTGCACGATCCGATGGCAGCCACTGCGACTTCCCTCCAGACGACTTGGAGATCAACTCATCCAGCTTCTGTCCAAATAAGTAATCGCCCTGGAAGGGAAGAGAAAGTAATTTTCCCTTAGATTGCGTATCTGCATTCCATGGCTTTAGCCAGAGGGCTCTCCTAGTCACTGCAGTTGAGGCTGTAGCTCTTGACGTCAGTTTAACTGAATCCAGTGAAGCCTCGCAGAGGAATTCAATTGCCAATTGTAGGTCTTGCACAGATTTTAACAAATCGGATCTTTTGACGCCATCCAGGATATCAGCTTCTAATGTCTGGCACCACCCTCTCATAACTCTGGAGGTGATTGCCGTGGCCGCCGCTGGCTTCAAGGCTGCTCCTAGTATAGAGTGTTGTTTTTTTAATCCAATTTCAATTCTTTTATCCATTGGATCTTTGAATATATTCACATCCTCAAGAGGCAACGTGGTTCTTTTTGATATCCTGGATACCGCCGCATCAATTTTAGGGGCTTCTTCCCATTTTTTTACATCCTCCGGCAGAAAGGGATACATCTTATTCATGCGTGCAGGAACTGCTACCCTTTTCTCTGGATGTTTCCATTCCTCCGTTATAATATCTTTCAATGGCTGGAATAGTGGGAAGACCTTATTCTTTTTACGGGAATCTTTAAACAGCATATCCTGTAGTTTTAGCTGCTCCTGAGATTCTTCTATCTCTAGTGACTTGTTAATTAGGCGAATTAGATTGTTCACTAAGTCCGGATTGAATTCTTCCTCTCTGTGCGACTCTTCGGACTCTGCTTCAGACAGATCGGATCTTGCTTGGGAGCATTCTGGTAATTCACCCTCAGACAAGTCCGAGTGGTCACTCTGCCCAGAGCGTGATCTTTTTAAAGAAAACTGTTTTAAATCTTCTTTAGTAATAAAGGTATCAGACATAGCAGTTTTCATCATGGTAATTATGTTAAACAAGGCGTGGGAAGCAATTGATCCTGTGGTTTACATTTTTAACACACCGTGCCTTTAAATTTGTCTGGAAGCAATGAGTCGCACATAGAGCATCTTGATAAATGCTGTTTCTTATGTCTGGCTTTCAAGGTCCTACTTGACTCTGACCTAAAACATATATAGAATACAATCTATCTATACACAAAAAATAACCACAAAAAAAATAAATAAATAAATAAATAAAATAAAAGTAACCCTATCCTTATAAAGCACAGGCATTTACATAAATAAGAGAAGAAAAAAAAACACAGAAAAAACAATCCAGCAGAAGATAGAGCTCACCCAGACTTCTTATGTGAAGTTTTCTCCTGTTTTTCTGTCGACATGCTGCACTGCAAGCTGACACAGCCAGGAATTCTGTCAGGTTTTTAAACCTTGGCGCCCTCTAGCGCTTCCGGCGCGCTTGCGATGACGTCAGCCCGCTTTACCCTCCGGATTAACCCGGGCTTCAAACACAGCACCTCCTGCTGTGATAGACGTCGCGTCCTGGTGCTCTCTATGGACGGAGCCCCCTATCGGGGGAAGGGTGGTACTTCAAGCAATTGATCTACACTGTGGAACACATCTTATATGCATCTATATTGATTTTATATGCATGTTTTTGTAATTTTGGTATTTATCAATCTTATTTGTTTATTTATTTTATCCATATTTAACTATCTGTCACTTTCCACTGAGAATACTTTTTGGCGCTAATATTTTTACCTTCCTATTTTTTTACTTGATTCTTTAATAGGGGTTGGGACAACCCTAAGGTAACTATAAGCTGCCTGAAAGGGGCGCAGATTTTTTCTTTTTACCTTTTTGATACTGCTTTCCCTGTCATTCTCAGTTTAGGATCCGGCCCATCGCTCGTAAGTCTCTGCAGCGGAAGTTAACGTGTGCTAAGTGCGGTCTTATATTTCTTTATGTTTGAGGGTAGTGCACTCCACGCACACTCCCCTCGTACGTTCAAAACTGTGCCCGGAACTCCACCTTAACATTTATGCACGTGTCTCTCTGGTAATGGAGGATGGTACGTAAGGGCTTAGCCAGAACTGGTTACTTTGCATAATTCAGAATCATTCGTAGTGTGTTCTGATGCAAAGCTGCCCTATCTGTGCATGTGCAGAATGACCACACAGAGTACTTACACATTCTGAATGCATAAGTAGTTTGTCGTATGCACGTTTTAATCAGGTCCAGTGTTTGTAACTGGTGTTTCCATCATGTAAATAGTTATAATGCTATGTGGCTAGGTGGAAGAGATTATAGACCGTATTCATGCTTAAGAGTGAGTTAGGTGCAGACAGACCCGCACCTAACTCTGTGTTGGTCGCCGGAAACTGGCTGGGATTTTAATTGCATATGCCCACCATCTCCCACAGCCTGACCCTAACCTTCCCTTCCTCACAGCGTGACCCTATCCCTCCCTTCCCCACAGCCTGACCCTAACCCTGGAGAGGTTACTCACCTTTCCCGTGGTCCGGGTCCTGTGGTAGCGGTGGCGGCGTTTCCGAAACGGAATGGGTGAGTATCCTGATTGGCATACTCACCCATTCTGTAAAAAAAAGTTCTAATCTAAAGGGGTATTCGAAATAGGGACATCCAAAAAGGAGCTTTCAGATATCCCTATTTCGGAAATCAAGCTTTCTTAGCAGGGGCTGCAATCGCCCTAACTCACCTGTCCTGCCCCTAACCCACCCCCTGTTTTTAGGTACCTTATGGCACTTAAGGAAACTACGCACAGACAATGCCTACCCCATGCCGCCCTCTTTTGGCTAATCTAAATCCCTCCCACTTCTAACTAAGCACACCCCGAGGCGGCATTAGCACGCCTCTTTCTACCTAAACTACTCCATGTGTTCTTTAAAGACCGCACGGAGGCAATCTACGTACCTAACGTAAATGAGCTACCAAGCATGCGTAGTAGGTCATTTACGCAATCTACGCATGTGTAGTATGTCATTTACGCAATCTACGCATGCGTCGTAGGTCATTTCGGAAAAGTAGGTAATTTACACAATCTACGCATGTGTGGTAGGTCATTTCGGTAAAGTAGGTCATTTACACAATCTACGCATGCGTCGTAGGTCATTTCGTAGTAGGTCATTTCAGAAGATTACATGCTTAAGAAGCCAGTGAATCAGGTCCAATGTGGCCGTCATATCAGATGCTACTTAAATGAATAGGATCACAACTGCCTGTAGAATATTATATGATTATTTTTTCCTGGTTGATAGGATTCTTTGGAGCTGGCATGTGACTTCATAAAAAGCAGCAAGCTGCATGGGATATCAAGCAACTTATTCTCTGAGCTGGGTCAGATCCTGGCACTCCCAGCGCATCGTGGGTACCCACGCCAACTTTTTATCTTCGCAGACACAAATTTTACTAATCCTGGTAGAGTGCTTGAGCTTTTAAGACAGCACGCCAGGACAACACGGTGAGAAACTTGGGAATACCTAATGCAGAGATTCAAGGTACAGAAAACCTTGTAGAAATTTGGTTGCAGCTGTTTATATACTGTGTTTATAGTGGGTGCAGTTATGTTATTCTTATAGTTTTATAATGGAAAAAATTAGACCACATTAAAGTTGCACTTGTAGAAACCATTGTTTGGTCTGTGACATGCTCATGCACTCCATAAAAACCAATCATAATCAAATGTGGAAGAAAGTTATGGTACCTATATAGTAAATAAGTAAAATACAAAACACATGTTATTATAAACATACACAAAATAGTTGTCTTTTATGTATGTATATATTAAAATTAGTTTAGAATTTTACTGATTCAAGTAACACTATTTGATTAGGATTTTTCTTTATGACATTCATGGTACACTACTTGAAACTCTGCTTTACCCTTTAGATAACGAAGTAGTCTATCTTGTACCCTTTTCCAAACTGCTCCATAACTATATCCTTTTTCTGCAGGCAACGCTGCAAAAAACTTTTCTCCGTTTTGTGAACACATTTATGTCTACACTGTTGAAATCAATGTGTGTGACATGTTCAAAAAAGGATTGCTTTTAGTCATCTGTTTATAAGATATGAATTGTGTTTAAAGTGTGTGCTACATTTAAGGTACCTTCCCTTGCCTGTAGGGTGTTTGGTTTTAGTCTCGGTTCAAGTACATGCAACAAAACTCTTGAGAAAGCAGCCAGATTAACCAGAGGGTCTGTGGAGTTGCTGACTGAAGAAGAAAGACTGCAACCTAAGGTGAGCTCCTCATAATCCAAACCTCATGTACATATGTTAAAAACTGGCATTCAGCTGATGTTTACTCTCTCATTTTAGCTGATTAAATCCATGAAGAAAGCACTGGAACCATCATTAAGTGACATTACTATAGATTGGTACATGCCAGAGACCATGGAAGCTCTGCTAACTCCCAATGAGATTGCTTCACTGTATCCCGGGGATTCTCTGATTGGCTACTGCACTTTGTATAACACAGCCAGGTTCCGCAACAAGAAAGGAATGGTGAGAAGAGAAGTTTGGGCAGGTGGTCAAAGGCATTATAGTTTATATTATTATTCTATTGTAAAAAACTTACATTTTAGGGACGTGGGGTTCGAGGAGGATCTCTTAGCTCTGTTTTCCACTCCCAAGAAGAGTCACAAACCACAGGAACCACAGACACAAGTTGCTTGAACCCATCTTCTGGTATGGGGGATGTGGAGCGAGCACTACAGGAGATATCTCATGAAATTTCCATGGAGTTCTCGGCATGGAGTGAAGATCCAGAAAGAAGTGAAAGTACTGGTAAGTGTACACGTCTCCTTTTGGCATGTACTAGGAACAGCAGACAAGATAAAATAATAAGGTGGTAACAGAAATAGAAAAGCAGGGCTGAAAAAGAATATATTTAAACACGGAACAGCTAATCAGAGCTGGAGAGCCTCCCTCTATCTGACTTTATAGTTTTTAACAAAAAAAAAAAATGAAGTCCATAACTGTAAAAAGACCAAGCCTTGTTTAAATGTCATTAAACTATATAGCAGAACAAAACACGTATAAACCTTTTAAAACTAGTAAAGTGATATAGATATATATATATCACACAATAATAGTAATTTAGCAGTGTATGAATATTGTAAGTTGACTAGCGATTGTGAATAATATAGCATTTCTCTCTACATCGCCCACCTGTATGAAAAGGACAGATAAGAAACACTCCCTTTCATGATGTAATTGGTGATGTAGTACATAGGGAGATCTTTTCTGACTAATTACCTGATAGAGAAACATTAAATAAAGTTTCATTAGTTCGTTATTCCTTTTGTTGTCTTCTCAACTGTAACCTCGCATCCTGCATGTAGACGAAATATTCAGTTAAAATCATACCTGGCAATAAGCTTAACAGAGAAAATCCCAGCAGCATTGCATAAGGCTGAATCTTGGATGTAGAATTTGAAATCGTTAAGTTCCAATATTTGGTAAATACAATAATCATTGATAATGACTTTTTTGTCCGTATTTGAACTCTGACAAGTCTCATCATGCTTCCTTGGAACCAGGTTACATAAGCTTGTCAAGGGTGGTCCTCAAGGCTAGGTTATGAGAATGTTGTCTTGTAGCATCCTTAAAATAGGACTTATTAGTACTACTTGTGGGATAAGGTTGTATTAGTGTCAGTGAGTATACCTGTGAATTCTATAGCAACAAATAAAGTTGATACAAGATAAAACTAGATGATATCCTGTGATGCAGTCATTGACCATAAATAATAAATAATGTAAATATAATTTAAATGAATATATGTTCCACAGGTGGAGATGGGGCTCAAATGAGTGACATACGAAGGCGTATTGTACAGTCCTCTTATGTACAGGACCAATATGTGCTTACTCATTGCTCTATCAGCACAGAGGCAACTCCAGCACAAACTCAAGCTTCCATGAGCAGTGACCGCACTCATGTTACCAGTCACGGGTCTACCAGCAGTGAATCAGTAGGTTCTAGAGATACTGCTTCAGATGTTATGACTCCATGTTCTAGGATGGTATCACAGCAGGAAAAAAAGAGTGCCTCACAGAGTGACGAAATATGTGTATTCAACAAAAATACAGCTTCTTACTGTAAGGCAAGTCATTTATACTGAAACAATACAGTGTATTTGTTATTTCCATTAGCTTTCTTAGTTCTGCATGAGTTAGGACTGTGGGCCAGATACAGACCCCCACACACTTTATGTGGTTGCGGGGTCTAAAATTGCTGCGTAGAGGGGAGTGCACGCCCCCAGCGATCCCCTCTAATGGTGTAAATCTGGACACGTAAGGCCACCTTAAGTTTCACGCATTGATCTGCGTCCGTACGGACCCCCGACTCTTCATTTAAATTCCCCGTCTGTATAGTGAGGAAACGGCTTGTGTATATGCAGGGTCGGCCCCTTGGTCCCATATGTCTGTAGGTACATTTGCAGAACATCTGGCGCACATATGCGCCGATGTACCTAGTCAGGGGACTTGCGCAAATGACTTGCGTAAGTCCCCTGACTATCTTGCCTTTGGATCCGGCCCTTTGCTACTAACATAAAATCTTATCTATATGTTCTCTTTGTCCTCCAGGCTTCAGTAACACAGAGCTCAGATGAGCTGGTCAGGAGGAAAGCTTTAATACAAGCCACCATGTCTGGCCGCAGTTTCTCGTCCCCTCATGGGGAACTGGATATGATTCGTTTACGGGGTGTGTTTGACAAAGCATCACAGAATCGAGAGCCGGAGGAGAATCCTTGCGCCAAGCCTAATGATTCCTGTAAGTAGCATTGCCATAGTAAAATGGCCAGGACTGGACTTATGCCTATTTGCATTACTCTAAAAACCTTAGAGTGCCGCTCACATTGCACTTTTTATTGATATAGTTGATTGCTGTGGAGAAGGCACCTAAGTACCAGAGATTCCCATACAGTAAACACAAAAGAGAAGCAATTCACATGTCTAATACCAGTATCAAATGTCTGATACATTCGTATCCGCACCTACGGATCAAACACTTATGTGTGAATCCGGACCATTATCTCTAATGCCGCATCTCACCTGACACTAAGCAAACATATGTAATGAAGACATTGATCTATCACCTGCAGCTTAATGACACATGTAGGGTGTGTGGAATCTCTCAGTGTATGTGTTCCCTTTATCTGATATATGAGAAAGAGCTTATGGAAAAGGATACAGCTTCTGGCCATAAGGCGACCATATAATTCACTCCGGATCATTATCTTCCATTATGCTCTTGATGTGTAGATAGATAGTTAGTTTAGGTCAGCAACACCTGTAGACTGTAGCTCAGAACACACTGAGGTGATGTGTTTTGTATGTAGTGACATTAGAAAATAGCAACTACTGAGCAAGTCTGAAGATCGTTGCTGCCAGTATATTATAACTTACATTGTAATATAATTAACTGTACATATATGAGGTTATCATGGTGTCAGGGCATAATGTGATAAAAAGCTAACGCTGCTTCTCACCTTCTATAAATAAATAACGGAGATGGGCCAATGGGCGTGGCATCTTTGGAGTACTGATGTAAACTGGGATAAGTCTTCAGCAAGCTCCACTAGAAGTGGGGACATTTTAAATTCATTACAGGGAGTGTCCCTTAAGCAACTGGTGAGAGAGCCCACTCGCAAAGAGGTCATCTTAGATTTGGTACTTACAAATGGTGACAAAGGGCCTGATCCAGACCTACGCTGGCTGGCGTTAAGATGTTGCCTGGCGTAGCTACGGCAGCGCCCAATCGTCGATCGGGTGTCCGTAGCAGCACCGTAGTAACGCTGCAGGGGACGTCCCCCAGCGTTACTACGTTCAGGTTAGTGTAGGTGGTTGGGAAGAGTTAGTTTAATGATGGAGGGGTTAGCGGGCATACGCTTCTATTTGAGCATATTTTCCCTTGCTTAGGCCGGCTGAAGTTAGGGTAGCCTTGTAGACTTTAGGAGATTTTGTGGAAATGGGGAAATGTGCAAGTGATTCTTGGGCAGAGTGGAGGCACATGAAAGGAGTACAGGAGCAGTGGGGTGGGGTAAAAAATACATTATTAACAGCAACAGACCTTTGTATAAGAATGATTAGAAAAAA